>WNWK01014860.1:0-49826 GCA_009830355.1 Cherax destructor
AAATATGTAAATAATTTATAAATATTAAAAAATGCTAAAAAACAATATTTTATTTCATTTTTTGAGGATTCAAGGCATTTTCAAGGATTTTCTGAAAAACTATTTTTTAGATAAAATATTCCTATGAGTAAGCTTCCTCAAAAAAAATCATAAAATTTCGCTTACTTTTCCCATAAATTTCAATTGCAGTTGAAATTCTATTTAAAAGTTCGATAATCTAAGTATTTTAGCTAAAAAATGAGTTTTGTTAGAAAAGCACTCAAACCGCTCTTAAACGTCGAAATGTGCAATAAAATATCATTTTAGGACATTTTTCTGAGCTTTTTAAAGTTTAATGTATTTTTTTTTAAATAATATAAAATATTAAATAATAATATTGATTTTTATAGATTTTTAATGGGATTAATATGTAAACAATTTATAAATATTAAAAAATGCTATAAAACGTTATTTTATTTCATTTTTGAGGATTCAAGGCATTTTCAAGGATTTTCTGAAAAACTATTTTTTAGATAAAATATTCCTATGAGTAAGCTTCCTCAAAGAAAAAAGTAATAAAATTTCGCTTACTTTTCCCATAAATTTCAATTGCAGTAGAAAATATATTTAAAAGTTTGATAATCCAAGTATTTTAGCTAAAAAATAAGTTTTGTCAGAAAAGCACTGTAACCGCTCTAAAACATCGATATATGCAATAAAATACCATTTTAGCACATTTTTCTGAGCTTTTTAATGTTTCATGTATTTTTTGAAAATTAATATGAAATATTCTGTTATAATATTGATTTTTATAGATTTCTAATGGGATTTTTTTTAAAATACGTAAATAATTTATAAATATTTAAAAATGCTATAAATCGTTATTTTATTTCATTTTTTGAGGATTCAAGGCATTTTCAAGGATTTTCTGAAAAACTATTTTTTAGATAAAATATTCCTATGAGTAAGCTTCATCAAAAAAAAATCATAAAATTGCTATTTTTCCCATAAATTTCAATTGCAGTTGAAATTCTATTTAAAAGTTCTATAATATAAGTATTTTAGCTAAAAATTAGTTTTGTCAGAAAAGCACTCAAACCGCTCTTAAACGTCGAAATGTGCCACAAAATATCATTTTACCAAATTTTTCTGAGTTTTTAATGTTTCATGTATTTTTTGAAAATTAATATGAAATATTCTGTTATAATATTGATTTTTATAGATTTTTAATGGATTTTTTTAAAAATATGTAATTAATTTATAGATATTAAAAAATGCTATAAAACTTTTTTTATTGCATTTTTTGACGATTCAAGGCATTTTTTAAGGATTTTGTGAAAAACTATTTTTTTAGATAAAATATGCCTATGTGTAAGCTTCTTCAAAAAAAAAATCATAAAATTTCGCCTACTTTTCCCATAAATTTCAATTGCACTAGAAATTATATTTAAAACTTCGATAATCCAAGTATTTAAGCTAAAAAAATGATTTTTTTTTTCAGAAAAGCACTCAAACCGATCTAAAACGTCGAAATATGCAATAAAATACCATTTTAGCACATTTTTCTGAGCTTTTTAAAGTTTCATGTATTTTTTTAAAAATAATATGAAATATTGAGTAATAATATTGATTTTTAGATTTTTATTGGTATTTTTTAAAAATATGTAAATAATTTATAAATATTCAAAAATGCTATAAAAAGTTATTTGATTGCATTTTTTGACGATTCAAGGCATTTTCAAAAATTTTCTTAAAAAGTATTTTTCTAGATCAAATATTCCTATGAGTAAGCTTCCTCAAAGAAAAAAATCATAAAATTTCGCTTACTTTAACCATAAATTTCAATTGCAGTAGAAATTTTATTTAAAAGTTTGATAATCTAAGTATTTTAATAAAAAAGAGTTTTGTCAGAAAAGCACTAAACCGCTTAAAACGTCAAAATTAATAAAATATTTTAGACATTTTTCTGACTTTTTTAAAATTTATGTATTTTTTTAAAAAAAATATGAAATATTGAAAATAATATATTTTTTAGATTTTTAATTGGGTTTTTTAAAAAAATGTAAATAATTTATAAATATTCAAAAATGCTATAAATTATTTATTGCATTTTTACGATTCAAGGCATTTTCAAGAATTTCTGAAAAATATTTTTTAGATAAAATATTCCTATGAGTAAGCTCTCAAAAAAAAGTCATAAAATTTCGCTTACTTTTCCCATAAATTTCAATTGCAGTAGAAAATTATTTAAAGTTTGATAATCTAAGTATTTTAGCTAAAAAATGAGTTTTGTCAGAAAAGCACTAACCTCTAAAACATCGATATATGCAATAAAATACATTTTAGCACATTTTCTGAGCTTTTTAATGTTTCATGTATTTTTTGAAAATTAATATGAAATATTCTGTTATAATATTGATTTTTATAGATTTAATGGGATTTTTTTAAAATAAATAATTTATAAATATTAAAAATGCTATAAAACGTTATTTTATTTCATTTTTGAGGATTCAAGGATTTTCAAGATTTTCTGAAAAACTATTTTTAGATAAAATATTCCTATGAGTAAGCTTCCTCAAAAAAATCATAAAATTTCGCTTACTTTTCCCATAAATTTCAATTAGTAGAAATTCTATTTAAAAGTTTGATAATCTAAGTATTTTAGCAGAAAAAAAAGAGCTCGATCAGAAAATCACTGAATCCTCTCTAAAATGTCGATATATGCAATAAAATACCATTTTAGCACATTTTTCTGAGCTTTTAATGTTTCATGTATTTTTTGAAAATTAATATGAAATATTCTGTTATAATATTGATTTTTATAGATTTCTAATGGGATTTTTTAAAAATATGTAAATAATTTAATATTAAAAAATGATATAAAACGTTATTTGATTGCATTTTTGACGATTCAAGGCATTTTCAATAATTTTCTGAACAAGTATTTTTCTACATAAAATATTACTATAAGAAAAGATTCATCAAAGAAAAATCATAAAATTTAGCTTCTTTAACCATAAATTTCAATTGCAGTAAAATTATATTTAAAAGTTTGATAATCTAAGTATTTTAGCTAAAATATGAGTTTTGTCAGAAACACTAGCTGTACTGAAATGTCGAAATATGCAATAAAATACCATTTTAGAACATTTTCTGAGCTTTTTAAAGTTTAATGTATTTTTGAAAATTATTATGAAATATTGAATAATAATATTGATGTTTATACATTTTTAATAGGATTTTTTAAAAATATGTAAATAATTTATAAATATTCAAAAATGCTATTAAACGTTATGTTTTTTTTTTTTTTTGCATTTTTGACGATTCAAGGCATTTTCAAATTTTTGAAAGATTTTTTGGACAATATATTCCTATGGAGTAAGCTTCATCAAAGAAAAAACATAAAATTTCACTTTAACCATAAATTTCAATTTAGTAGAAATTCTATTTAAAAGTTTGATAATCTAAGTATTTTAGCTAAAAATGAGTTTTGTCAGAAAAGCACTGAAACCGCTCTAAAACATCGATATACGCAATAAAATACCATTTTAGCACATTTTTTCTGAGCTTTTTAATGTTTCATGTATTTTTTGAAAATTAATATGAAATATTCTGTTATAATATTGATTTTTATAGATTTCTAATGGGATTTTTTAAAAATATGTAAATAATTTATAAATATTAAAAAATGCTATAAAACGTTATTTGATTGCATTTTTTGACGATTCAAGGCATTTTCAATAATTTTCTGAACAAGTATTTTTTTACATAAAATATTACTCTGAGTAAGATTCATCAAAGACAAAAATCATAAAATTTAGCTTACTTTAACCATAAATTTCAATTGCAGTAGAAATTCTATTTAAAAGTTTGATAATCTAAGTATTTAAGCTAAAATATGAGTTTTGTCAGAAAAGCACTCAAACCGCTTCTAAGATGTCGAAATATGCAATAAAATACCATTTTAGAAATTTTTCTGAGCTTTTTAAATTTTCATGTATTTTTGAAAATTATATGAAATATTGAATAATAATATTGATGTTTATACATTTTAATAGGATTTTTTAAAAATATGTAAATAATTTATAAATATTCAAAAATGCTATTAAACGTTATTTTTTTTTTTTTGCATTTTTTGACGATTCAAGGCATTTCCAATGATTTTCTGAAAAACTATTTTTTATATAAAATATTCCTATGAGTAAGCTTCCTCAAAAAAAATCATTAAATTTCGCTTACTTTTCCCATAAATTTCAATTTCAGTAGAAATTCTATTTAAAAGTTTGATAATTTAAGTATTTCAGCTAAAAATGAGTTTTGTCAGATAAGCACTAACTGCTCTAAAATGTCGAAATATGCAATAAAATATCATTTTAGCACATTTTCTGAGCTTTTAAAGTTTAATGTATTTTTAAAAAGAATATGAAATACTGAAAAATAATATTGATTTCTATAGATTTTTAATAAGATTTTTTAAAAATATGTAAATAATTTATAAATATTCAAAAATGCTATAAAACGTTATTTGATTGCATTTTTGACGATTCAAGGCATTTTCAATAATTTTCTGAAAAAGTATTTTTAGACAAAATATTTCTATGAGTAAGCTTCATCAAAGAAAGAATCATAAAATTTCGCTTACTTTAACCATAAATTTAAATTGCAGTAGAAATTCTATTTAAAAAGTTTGATAATCTAAGTATTTTAGCTAAAAATGAGTTTTGTCAGAAAAGCACTGAAACCGCTCTAAAACATCGATATAGAACATAAGAACATAAGAAAGGAGGAACACTGCAGCAGGCCTGTTGGCCCATACTAGGCAGGTCCTTCACAATCCGTCCCACTAACAGAATATTTGCTCAACCCAATTTTCAATGCACCCAAGAAATAAGCTTTGACAATTCTACCCACTCATGGGCGAGTCCCACTCAAATCCAACCCCTCTCACTCATGAATTTATCCAACCTAAATTTGAAACTACCCAAGGTCCTAGCTTCAATAACCCTACTAGGCAGACTGTTCCACTCATCAACTACCCTATTTCCAAACCAATACTTTCCTATATCCTTACTAAATCTAAACTTATCTAACTTGAATCCATTATTGCGGGTTCTCTCTGGAGAGATATCCTCAAGACCTTATTTATATCCCCTTTGTTAATACCATTTTCCACTTGTATACCTCGATCATGTCTCCCTCATTCTACGTCTTACAAGTGAATGTAATTTTAGGGTCTTCAATCTTTCTTCGTAAGGAAGATTTCTAATGCTATGTATTAATTTAGTCATTCTACGCTGAATGTTTTCTAACGAATTTATGTCCATTCTGTAATATGGAGACCAGAACTGAGCTGCGTAATCTAGGTGAGGCCTTACTAATGATGTATAAAGCTGTAATATAACCTCTGGACTTCTGTTGCTAACACTTCTTGATATAAATCCCAGTAATCTATTTGCCTTATTACGTACGCTTAGGCATTGCTGTCTTGGTTTAAGGTTGCTGCTTACCATCACCCCCAAGTCCTTCTCGCAATCTGTATGGCTAAGTTCTACGTTATTTAACTTATAAGAGCTTGGGTTATGGACACTCCGAGCTTCAGAACCTTGCATTTATCTACATTGAACTGCATCTGCCACTTTTCTGACCACGAATTAAGTTTGTCTAAATCTTCCTGAAGTTCTATGACATCTATGTTTGAATCAATTATCCTACCTAGCTTCGTGTCGTCGGCGAATTTGCTCATATCACTAGTAATTCCCTCATCAAGGTCATTGATATATATTATAAATAACAATGGGCCTAAGACTGATCCCTGTGGAACACCACTTGTTACAAGTCCCCATTCGGATTTAACCCCATTTATGCACACTCTCTGCTTCCTATTGGTGAGCCATGACTCGATCCATGACAGCACTTTTCCCCCAATGCCATGAGCTGCCACTTTCTTTAACAGTCTCTGGTGCGGTACTCTATCAAAGCCTTACTAAAGTCTAAATAAACAATATCGAATTCTTTATCGTGATCAACAGCCTCAAAAGCTTTACTGAAGAAGGTTAATAAATTAGATAGGCAGGAACGGCCCTCGTGAATCCATGCTGGTATCATTAATCAAATTATGGTTATAAAATACCATTTTAGCACATTTTTCTGATCTTTTAATGTTTCATGTATTTTTAAAAAAAATTTTGAAATATTCTATAATAATTTTGATTTTTATAGATTTTTAATGGAATTTTTGAAAATATGAAAATAATTCATAATTTTCAAAAATGCTCTAAAACGTTATATTATTGGATTTGTTGACGATTCAGGGCATTTTCAATGATTTTCTGAAAACTTTTCTAGATAAAATATACCTATGAGTAAGCTTCCTCAAAAAAAAAAAATCATAAAATTTCGCTTACTTTTCCTATAAATTTCAATTGCAGTAGAAATTCTATTTGAGCTAAAATGAATTTTGTCAGATAAGCACTCAAACCGCTCTTAAACGTCGAAATATGCAATAAAATACCATTTCAGCACATTTTTCTGAGCTTTTTAATGTTTCATGTATTTTTGACAAAAATTATGAAATATTCTATAATAATTTTGATTTTTATAGATTTTTAATGGAATTTTTGAAAATATGAAAATAATTTTTAAATTTTCAAAAATGCTATAAAACGTTATATTATTGGATTTTTTGACGATTAAAGCTTACTTTTCCCATAAATTTCAATTTCAGTAGAAATTCTATTTAAAAGTTTGATAATCTAAGTATTTCAGCTAAAAAATTAGTTTTGTCAGAAAAACACTCAAACCACTCTAAAACGTCGAAATATGAAATAAAATAACATTTTAACACATTTTTCTGAGCTTTTTAATGTTTCATGTATTTTTTGAAAAAAATATGAAATATTCTATAATAATTTTGATTTTTATAGATTTTTAATGGAATTTTTGAAAAATATGAAAATAATTTATAATTTTTCAAAAATGCTCTAAAACGTTATATTATTGGATTTGTTGACGATTCAAGGCATTTTCAATGATTTTCTGAAAAACTTTTTCTAGATAAAATATACCTATGAGTAAGCTTCCTCAAAAAAAAAATCATAAAATTTCGCTTACTTTTCCTATAAATTTCAATTGCAGTATTTGAGCTAAAAAATGAATTTTGTCAGATAAGCACTCAAACCGCTCTTAAACGTCCAAATATGCAATAAAATACCATTTCAGCACATTTTTCTGAGCTTTTTAATGTTTCATGTATTTTTTGAAAAATAATATGAAATATTGAATAATAATATTTATTTTTATAGATTTTTAATGGGATTTTTTTAAAATATGTAAATAATTTATAAATTTTCAAAAATGCTATAAAACGTTATTTGATTTCATTTTTTGACGATTCAAGGCATTTTCAAGAATTTTCTGAAAAAGTATTTTTTTAGATAAAATATACCTATGAGTAAGCTTCCTCAAAAAAAAAAAAAATTATAAAATTTCGCTTACTTTTCCCATAAATTTCAATTGCAGTAGAAATTATATTTAAAAGTTTGATAATCTAATTATTTTAGCTAAAAAATGAGTTTTGTCAGTAAAGCACTCTTTTCGTCCTCCGTCTTCACGGCAGCTTCACATTCTATCCCCCAAACCTCGGGCAAGCATTCTCAGAAGTGCGTGCCTTGGTGGTCTCCTGCTTGTGCTCGGGCAGTACGTTTGAAACGCGCTGCGTGGGGCAGGTATCGGTATAACAGAACCACAGAGAGACTCCTTGATTTTAAACAGAAGAGAGCAATTGCTCGCCGTGTCATACGTGACGCTAAACGCACTTGCTGGCGTGATTACGTTTCTACGGTCACTTCGGCTTCCTCAATGAGTGCAGTCTGGAAGAAAGTGCGGAAATTGAGTGGTAATTTCTCCCCGACCCGGCTCCTGTTCTTCAGGTTGCCGGTGTCGATATAGCACACCCTCTTGCCGTTACCACTGAAATTTGTAATCATCTGGTCCGCATTTCTCAGGGGCTCCATCTATGCCTCTCGTTCCTTTCTTCTAAGTCTGCCAGCGAGTTAAAGCCCTTAGATTTTTCTTCTCTCAGAGAAGAATCTTATAATGTGCCTTTTACCCTTCAAGAACTGGAAGCATCACTCTCTGCTTGCCGATCATCGGCAGCTGGGCCAGATGGCATACATATTCGTATGCTACACCATTTACATCAGTCTGTTCTTACTGTCCTCTTACGACTCTTTAATCTTATATGGTCGCAAGGAGTTATTTCCCAACTGTGGAAGTCTGATATTGTTCTCCCTTTTCGCAAACCGGGTACTACAGGACATGATACCTCCCACTACCGTCATATCGCTCTTACCAGTGCAGTTTGCAAGGTGATGGAACGTCTAGTTAATAGACGTTTGATGTGGTATTTAGACACTCACAGCAGTCTCTCCACTAGTCAATATGGCTTTCTTAAGGGCCGTTCTGCCATTGACCCCTTACTGCGCTTGGATACGTATATTCGTAATACCTTTGCCAATAACCAATCGGTTATCGCCATCTTTTTCGATCTTGAGAAGGCTTATGACACAACTTGGAAGTATAATATACTGACCCAGGCCCACTCCTTAGGTCTCCAAGGCAATCGACAATTTTTCCTTAAGGCTTTCTTAACTGAAAGACATTTCCTTGTCCGGGTTAGTAATGAGCTTTCCCCGGACTTTGTCCAAGCTGAAGGTGTCCCCCAGGGTTGTATTCTGAGCACAACACTATTTCTCCTTGCTATAAATAATCTGGCATCAGTTCTCCCATCCAACATTTGGTCATCGCTTTATGTGGATGACTTTGCTATAGCTAGTGCGGGTGCTGACTGTCACCTCATTGCAGTTTCCCTCCAGCATGCCGTCAACCGAGTTTCCGATTGGGCCACCTATCACGTGTTTAAATTTTCTAGTAGCAAAACTCATCAAATTACGTTTACTAGACGTTCAGTAGTCTCTGATCATCCGTTGTACCTATACGGCTCACGTATCCCAGAACGTGATACAGTCAGGTTTCTCGGCCTCCTATTTGACCGTCGATTGTCCTGGAAACCTCACATTACCTCTCTGAAGGCAACTTGTCATAGCAGGCTGAACCTCCTAAAAACCCTCGCACATCTTTCGTGGGGGCTGATCGTAGCACTCTCCCCCGCCTGCATTCAGCCCTAATTATATCGAAACTCGATTATGGTGACCAGATATATTCGGCGGCCTCCCCTGCTACTCTTTCTAGCCTTAATCCCATACATCACCAGTGATTGCGTTTATGCCTTGGTGCATTTCGTTCTTCCTCGGTTGAGAGCCTATATGTAGAAGCGAACATTCCATCCTCGTCCGATCGTCGTGATGCACATTATCGCATTCGACCTTCGAACTTCCATGTATAGGATTGTCAGATTATGGTGACCAGATATATTCGGCGGCTCCTCTCTACTCTTTCCAGCCTTAATCCACATCACCAGGGATTGCGTTTATCCGTGCATTTCGTTCTTCCTCGGTTGAGCCTATATGTAGAAGCGAACATTCATCCTTGTCCGATCGTCGTGATGCCATTGCATTTGCTATTATGCTCGCTCCCATGACCTCGCAATCCTTCCATGTATGGATTGTCACAGATGTATAGGCGCTCATTATTTGTCCGTCGCCTGTTTACTTCGTCCCTTTCTCTTCGTCTACATTCACTCTTGTCTTCCCTTCAACTACCACATTTATACGTTCATGTGACATCTCCTTTCCTACCCCCTTGGAAGTTCCTGCTGTCCGTGTCTGTTTATTCCTCTACCTTGCGCGAATGCCCAACTACCTACGGCGGCTTCTCGCTCTTTTTCTAGACCACTTCCATTCTCCTTCCCATGCCATCGCAGTATCACCGATGGTTCAAAGTCATCTGACGGTGTCGGATTCGCAGCAGTCTTCCCGAACAGCGTCGTGCGAGGGCATCTGTTACCCTCGGCTAGCATCTTTATGGCTGAATTGTATGCCATTCTTGTGGCACTTATCCTATTGCATCTATGCCTGTGTCACCATTTGTGGTCGTTTCAGACTCCCTTAGTGTTTTACAGGCTATCCGTAAAATTGATACACCTCTCCCCCTAGTTCTTCGTATCCACCTTTGGTTACGCCTTATCTTTAGCAAGCACAAAGATATTGTTTTTTGTTGGGTCCCTGGTCATGTTGACGTACAGGGCAATGAACAAGCAGACACTGCTGCGCGGTCAGCAGTACATGACCTTCCAGTTTCATATAGAGGTGTTCCTTTCACGGACTATTTTGCGGTCATTGCTACCAACCTTCGCACCCGTTGGCAACAACGCTGGTCTCACCTGCTAAATAACAAACTTCATTCTATTAAACCGATTATAGGTTTCTGGCCTTCTTCTTGTCACCAAAGTCGGGGTTGGGAGACTACACTCTCCCGTCTTTGCATCGGCCACACTCGTCTTACTCACGGGTATCTCATGGAGAGGCTCCATGAGCATTGTCAGGTTCCAGTGTCTGTTCGACATATTCTGTTGGACTGCCCACTCTATCAACGAGCACGCAGAATTTACCTCCAACGGCGTCTTGCTCTGCGCCCTTTCTTTACCTTCCTTTCTTGGTGATGGACCTTCATTTAATCCTGACTCTCGTTGACTTTTTGACAGAAACTGACTTACTACACAAACTCTGAAGATTATACCTCAACCTCCCCCCAGTCCCTTCTACCCGATTCCTACCCTCTATCCCCTGCAATCCACTGTCCCGTCACCCATACCCTACTAATCATCCATCTCCCTCTTACAATCCATTCTCCCTCCCTGTCCTGCCCTGCCGCACTTTAAACCCGGGTTTAGCGCTTCTTTTGGGTTATAATAATAATAATAGCCTCTGTTTTAAAGGGTTTAAAGTGTATCAACTACGTTGGACAAGACACAAATACAGCTGGGAGTTTAACAGGATATACACGCTGTGTGTATGCTGACAAGTATATACACGCTGTGTGTATGCTGACCGTTTCACGCTGTTAGGACACAGGATATACACGTTTTGTGTATGTTTACACAGTATATACACGCTGTGTTGTACACAGTATATAAAGCTGTGTTGCCCTTTACACAGAACTTGTGTTGGACACAGTATATACACGCTTTGTGTATGTTTACACAGTTACACGCTGTGTGTATGCTGACACAGTATATACACGCCGTGTGTATGTGTAAATATATACACGCTGTGTGTATGCTAACACAATATACACGCTGTGTGATGCTGACACAGTATATACACGCTGTGTGTTGGCCGTATATACACGCTGTGTGTATGCTGACACATATATACACGCTGTGTGTTGCGCATAGTATTACACGCTGTGTGGGTGTATATATACACGCTGTGTGTATGCTGACACATGATATACACGCTGTGTTATGCTGACACAATTTTCACGCTGTTGTATGCTGACACATGATATACATGTTGTATGCTGACACAGGATATACACCGTGTTATGCTGACACAATTCCGCTGTGTGTATGCTGGGCACAGGATATACACGCTGTGTGTATGTACACAGGATATACACGCTGTGTGTATGCTGACACAGGATATACACGCTGTGTATGCTGACACAGGATATACACGGTGTGTATGTTGACGGATATACACGCTGTGTGTATGCTGACACGGATATACACGCTGTGTGTATGCTAACACGGGATATACACGCTGTGTGTATGCTGCCCCAAAGGATATACACACTGTGCTGACGGGATATACACGCTGTGTGTATGGTGACACAGGATATACACGTTGTGTGTATGCTGACACAGGATTACCGTTATGTGTATGCTGACACAGGTATACAGTTGTGTGTATGCTGACACAGGATATACACGCTGTGTGTATGCTGACACAGGATTACACGCTGTGTGTATGTGACACAGGATATACAGCTTTTGTATGCTGACACGGATATACACGCTGTGGGATGCTGATACAGGATATACACGGTGTGTATGTTGACACAGGATATACACGCTGTGTGTATGCTGACACGGGGTATACACGCTGTGTGTATGCTGACACAGTATATAAAACGCTGTGTGTATGCTGACACAGTATATACACGCTGTGTGTATGCTGACACAGTATATACACGCTGTGTGTATGCTGACACAGTATATACACGCTGTGTGTATGCTGACACAGATATACACGCTGTGTGTATTGACACAGTATATACACGCTGTTGTATGCTGACATAGTATATACACGCTGTGTGTATGCTGACATATGATATACACGTGTGTGTATGTGACACATGATATACACGCTGTGTATGCTGACACAGATATACACGCTGTGTGTATGCTGACCAAGATATACACGCTTGTGTATGCTGACACATGATATACACGCTGT
Organism: Cherax destructor; assembly: GCA_009830355.1. Classification (NCBI taxonomy): domain Eukaryota; kingdom Metazoa; phylum Arthropoda; class Malacostraca; order Decapoda; family Parastacidae; genus Cherax; species Cherax destructor. Next base: position 12,396 of record WNWK01014860.1, read on the forward strand.
GTGTATGCTGACACATGATATACACGCTGTGTGTATGCTGACACAGATATACACGCTGTGTGTATGCTGACACATGATATACACGCTGTGTGTATGCTGACACATGATATACACGCTGTGTGTATGCTGACACAGGATATACACGCGTGTGTATGCTGACATATGATATACACGCTGTGTGTATGCTGACACAGTATATACAGCTGTGTGTTCTGACACATGTATACCGCTGTGTGTATGTGACACATGATATCCGCTGTGTGTATGCTGACATATATACACGCTGTGTGTATGGTGACACAGGATATACACGCTGTGTGTATGCTGACATAGATATACACGCTGTGTGTATGTTGACACATGATATACACGCTGTGTGTATGCTGACACAGGATATACACGTTGTGTATGCTGACACAGGATTACACGCTGTGTGTATGCTGACACAGGATATACCGTTGTTGTATGCTACACAGGATATACACGCTGTGTGTATGCTGACACAGGATATACACGCTGTGTGTATGCTGACACAGGTTACACGCTGTGTGTTAACACGGATATACACGCTGTGTGTATGCTAACACGGGATATACACGCTGTGTGTATGCTTTTTTCACAGGATATACACATGTATCTGACACAGGATATACACGCTGGGGTATGGTGACACAGGATATACAGTTGTGTGTAATGCTGCACAGTATATACACGCTGTGTGTATGTTGACACAGTATTACAGCGTGTGTATGCTGACACAGGATATACACGCTGTGTGATGCTGACACAGGATATACACGCTGTGTGATGTTGACACATATATACACGCTGGGGTATGTGACACAGTATATACACGCTGTGTGTATGCTGCACAGGATATACCCCGCGTGTGTGTTTGACACAGGATATACACGCTGGTGTATGTTGACACAGGATATACACGCTGTGTGTATGCGACACAGGATATACACGCTGTGTGTTGTTTACACAGGTATAAAAGCTTTTGTATGTTGACCGGATATACCGCTGTGTGTATGCTGACACAGGTTACACGCTGTGTGTATTGACACAGGATATACACGCTTTTACGACACAGGATATACACGTTTGTGTATGTGACCAAGGGAATACACGCTGTGTTATTTACACAGGATATACACGCTGTGTGTATGCTGACCGGATATACACGCTGTGTGTTTCTGACACAGGATACCCCCGGGGGTATGTTGACACAGGATATCACGCTGTGTTGCTGACCGGAAAAACGCTGTGTGTATGCTGACCAGATATACACGCTGTGTACTACAAATATAAAGCTTTTGTATGTTGACACAGGATAACCGCTGTGTGTATGCTGACACAGGATTCCGCGTGTGTATGCTGACACAGGATTAAAGCTGTTTATGTTGCCGGATATAAAGCTGTTTGTTGACACAGGATATACGCTTTTTGTATGTGACCGGATATAAAGCTGGGTATGTTGACACAGGATATACACGCTGTGTGTATGCTGACACAGGGTATACACGCTTTTGTAAAGGCACAGAATATACACGCTTTTGTATGCTGACACAACCTCTGTAAAGAAATAAAAAAAAAAACAAAACAAAACAAAAAAGTAACACAGAATCACTTTAGTCCCAAACAACCACATTTCAAATTCAAAACTTACAGGCAAAGGTCACACAGGTCACACAGGTCACAAGGTCACGCCCCAACATATCCCAAAAAAAAATTATGTACCTGTTAAATCAGAAGTGACTCCCAAGCCAACAGTGAGTGGGATTACACTACACCGTGGTGAAGATTCCCAAGCCAGTGGTAGTGGTGACCCCAAGCCAGTAGTGTAGTGGTGACTCCCCAGCACCGTGTGGTGACTTGGAGGGGGGACCACTGTGGGACCTGGGGGGTGACCCCAAGCCAGCAGTGTAGTGGTGACTACACTGTAGCACCGTGGGGGTGTCTCCCAAGCCAGCAGTGTAGTGGTGACTACACTGTGCACCGTGGTGGTGACTTCCCAAGTCAGCAGTGTAGTGGTGACTACACTGTAGCACCGTGGTGGGGACTTCCCAAGCCAGCAGTGTAGTGGTGACTACACTGTAGCACCATAGTGGTGACTTCCCAAGCCAGCAGTGTAGTGGTGACTACACTCAGCACCCCGTGGTGGTGACTTCCCAAGCCAGCAGTGTAGTGGTGACTACACTGTAGCACCGTGGTGGTGACTTCCCAAGCCAGCAGTGTAGTGGTGACTACACTGTAGCACCGTGGTGGTGACTTCCCAAGCCAGCAGTGTAGTGGTGACTACACTGTAGCACCGTGGTGGTGACTTCCAAGCCAGCAGTGTAGTGGTGACTACACTGTAGCACCGTGGTGGTGACCTCCCAAGCTAGCAGTGTAGTGGTGACTACACTGATTGCATCTCAGCTCATTTCCGTGCCTTCTCCTATCTTGGTTCGTCATTATTCCTTCCATATCCTCCACGACTGGTCCCACAGCAGTCGAGGTCCCACAACAGTCGAGGTCCCACAGCAGTCGACTAACGCCAGAAACCTACTTATTTCTTGGTGGATAAGGTGGCAGATGTAAGGAGAGGCTGTTAACTTTGTAACTTGCCATGATTGTGACCGGATCTACCTTGTGTTCATTACCTTTGTAACTAGTTCAGCTATCGTAACTTTGGGGTTCAGTCCCTGGACCCATTATGTACCTCTGTAATCTTTTGACAACCACCCACAGGATGGGTATGGGGTGCATAATAAAGATATTAAACTAACTGGCTGTCCGGCTTGTCCTGTCCTAGATCTCACCCGAAGAGCATTTCGTTCTGCTTTGGCCAGTGGGCTACTAATTTCCTATGCTTACACAATACCAATCGATAACCCCTCGATTAACTGAGTACGAGGTTCAGTCCTCAGGAGCAGGTCATCGGAGGTCTTGGAGGATAAGAATATAATAATGTAGGAACAAGGATGCAGATCTGCTGGACTCTACCTGACAGGTCCTTCACAAATTGAACCCTTTCCACTTCTATATTAATCCAGACTATTGTCAAAGCTACCCAGCCCATTCTGAAAGCAATGTTTTCCTAATGTGTAATGTAGGTAAGAAGAGAGTGAAACGTTGACTATCGTCACGAACCGGGAGTTATCGCAGACGGACAACGATAACGTGACCTGCTGTCCCTCCTGTTTATCGCCGGAAGTTTGTTGATATGATGACGACGATGGGATTTTGTTTGTCAAAGGAAAACTATGATTTTTCTTTTTTTCTGATCGGGAATTTTCAAATGATGACCCCAGGCAGTGGAACTTTTGGTCACCTTTTCCCAGAGATCTCACGCCGTTTTACCGTTCTGCCCAGCTATGAATTTAAAGCCATAAGACGATACAGTAGGCCCTTGAAGCTCCCTATCTCAACACAGAGGAAGAATAAGAAGCGAGCGAGACACTTGGGTATCTTTATCGCCGAATAAGGATACTATTGGCAACTTACTAAGAAAAGGCAGTGGCCATCAGAGAAACACATGCGTGTGTTGTTCTTTCATTAACACGTGTAATGTTTGTGTTTTAGCGTGATTTTTTTGAGCATTTATGCATGTCGGTTAATGTTTGTGTAATATCAGTACCTGTGTTACAGTGTTAGTGTTATTCTACTATTTGTGTTTCTCCACACTGGAACATTGTTCAAGTGTTCCAGACTACAGACAGAACTCTTCTCCAGGCTGAGGGACTGATCACCTCAAAACTAAGTTGTCGAGGTTGATGAACTGATTACATCGCCTTTATATCTACACTGCGTCCGCTGCTTGCTATGTATTCGACTGAAGAAGCCTACTGTGTAGACGAAACGTTTCGGAATAAAGACACCTAACTGTTGCACATGTATATCGTTGTTATATTCACATGAAAACTGTGTACAAGTTAAAGCCAGAGTTTAGAAGAAGCCTTCGAGGTGTGGCTGGCGGCAACACACTTACGTTATCATGACTTACGAAATCGTAATAAGACTATTGCAAACCCCTACCGTAGTTTGACGTACGTTAATGCTGAATTGCTGTACATATTTTGGACTATGTATTGAGATTCTGAATGTCTATCATATTTCTGTCACTGACCCGTGAGAGTTATAAGTGTGTATGGTGTACCTACCACAGGCCAACACACATCTAAGTGGGGATCCATAATTCCTGCACATCTGACGCTACAGTTTAACAGGTCGTTGAACAATCTTGTTTTGTTAACCTTATCAAGCATTAAGCACTATCAAATATCGTAGAACGACTATTGTTTGTTGGTTTGTCAGGGAAAAAAACACCTGACTCAGTTGTTCCATTGTTCCTACGAGTGTTGTGCACAGTGGTACCCAGCTCTCCTGTGTTGTGCACAGTGGTACCCAGCTCTCCTGTGTTGTGCACAGTGGTACCCAGCTCTCCTGTGTTGTGCACAGTGGTACCCAGCTCTCCTGTGTTGTGCACAGTGATCCGAGTGTCATTTGTGTTAACACTTGTTATCATCACAGTGTTACCACTCGTTTAATCAGAACAGTGGAGAGAATCACCTCTCATAGGGTCGCATCTCTAAGAAACCAATGACACCCCAGAGGTCGTATCGTGTACCCAGAATATCCCTGGAGGTCGTATCGTGTACTCAGGATATCCCTAGGTGTATCGCGCACCCAGGATATCCCAGCTCTCACTGTTCCACTAACATATAAATACAAAATTTATACCCCTTACATTTTTTCTTAAATCTTTAGAACACAGACTCATTCTACGTGAGGCCGCACGAAAGCGATTCTCTGTCATTCATATATGCTCTAAGTTCCACGAGGCGTGATAGTAACATGCTCGTGTCAGCACGAGGCGTGATAGTAACATGCTCTAAGTTCCACGAGGCGTGATAGTAACATGCTCGTGTCAGCACGAGGCGTGATAGTAACATGCTCGTGTCAGAGGCCAGGCACAGATACAGTCAACATTATAACAATTGGAGTCAGAAAAACCTTTCGTGGGTTCCCTGGCATTGGCTTTAAAATACATAACTGAACTGATAAGTTGGCGGGGAGTGTGTCCTCACGGAGGGAGTTCAACAGTAGCTCGAGGTCTATAAGTCTCAAAGCTTCAACAGGACTTCATGGAAGGGACGAGGCTTGACGCCAGTCAGTCCGTCTATCATCGTTGCATCGTGCAAGAAGAGCTACGGTTTATATGGGAGAGTTCAACAAAATTAGGAGACTCTTAAAGAGGAAAAAGACTCAATCCCGTGTTTTAAATATACACAAATGACCCGCACATAGAGAAGCTTGCGATGACGGTCCGACTTGAACCATTTGTAAATCGTCCAAGTCGGACCGAAACGTCGTTGTAAGACGGTCTATGTGCGGGTTATTTGTGTATTAGAAACTCTTGTCTCAGGGAGTTGCAAACGGCAGCTGTTGTAGCTGTGTCTGCATGACAATTTTGCAACCTGAACTACAGTAGTGTCAGACACTAGGTTGTTGCATGATGGCGTGGCAAAATAGACGGAATGTTGGGAACTCGTTCACAAATGTTCAAGGAAATGGCGAACTATTTTCTTGACAGCGATATATTACTATCAGTTACACTAGGGTAAGTTGGGGAAATTTTCCCGTAACTAACTCACAACCATCCTAATTTGCTGGTCAACAACAACGTGTAATGAGTATTACTTGCTCTGTAATAGGGGGTGACCACGCCCACAGCATGGGCCCGTGTGACCACCGCCCACAGCATGGGCCGCTGTGACCACCGCCCACAGCATGGGCACGCTGTGACCACCGCCCACAGCATGGGCCCGCTCCACCGCCCCAGCATGGGCCCGCTGTGACCACGCCCACAGCATGGGCCCGCTGTGACCACCGCCCAAGCATGGGCCCGCTGTGACCACCGCCCACAGCATGGGCACGTGACCACCGCCCACAGCATGGGCCCGCTGGACCACCGCCCAGCATGGGCACGCTGTGACCACCGCCCACAGCATGGGCCGCTGTGACCACCGCCCACAGCATGGCACGGCTGTGACCACCGCCCACAGCATGGGCCCTGTGACCACCGCCCACAGCATGGGCCGCTGTGAACCCCCACAGCATGGGCACGCTGAAACACACACACACAAAAAAACAGCCACACTAGGATACGTAAAACGGAATCCTGTTAAAATTTTTGCACTCTGGCAGGACTGCAGATGTGTCCTCTGTCTGACAGACATGCGAGATGACGAGAGTCAGTCTTACATTACCGACACCCAACACAAACAACTTTATGGCTCCACACACATGGACAACACCTGGGTATCTTTCGCCCAGTGACCTTTTCTCAGCTCAACCCAGAGTTATTATTGAACTGAAAATTCATGTGGTGGGCAAAACGTCTTGACAGCGGAGACAGCCAAGTGCTGCAAACCTCTTGACAGCGGAGACAGCCAAGGCTGCAAACGTTTTGACAGCAGAGACAGCCAAGTGCTGCAAACGTCTGGACAGCGGAGACAGCCAAGTGCTGCAAACCTCTTGACAGCGGAGACAGCCAAGTGCTGCAAACGTCTTGACAGCGGAGACAGCCAGTGCTGCAAACCTCTTGACAGCGGAGACAGCCAAGTGCTGCAAACGTCTTGACAGCGGAGACAGCCAAGTGCTGAAACGTCTTGACGGGAGACAGCCAAGTGCTGCAAACGTTTTGACAGCGGAGACAGCCAAGTGCTGAAACGTCTTGACAGGGAGACAGCCAAGTGCTGCAAACGTCTTGACAGTGGAGACAGCCAGGTGCTGCAAAACGTCTTGACAGCGGAGACAGCCAAGTGCTGCAAACGTCTTGACAGCGGAGACAGCCAATGCTGCAAAGCTCTTGACAGCGGAGACAGCCAAGTGCTGCAAACGTCTTGACAGCGGAGACAGCCAATTCAGCAAACCTCTTGACAGCCGGAGACAGCCAAGTGCTGCAAAGCGTCTTGACAGCGGAGACAGCCAAGTGCTGCAAACGTCTTGACAGCGGAGACAGCCAAGTGCTGCAAACGTCTTGCCAGCGGAGACAGCCAAGTGCTGCAAACCTCTTGACAGCGGAACAGCCAGGTGCAAACCTCTTGACAGCGGAGACAGCCAAGTGTTAAGTCTAATCTTCTTGGCTGCTTACTTTGGGCAGTAGAATGGTAGCGTGATGCAGAGATACGGCCGATGACTAACTCAGTTTATTAATGGCAAGGTGTAGGAATACACGGGGACAGAGTGCGAGGGGACCGGGAGCCAGCACGTAGGGAGTGCTGCTTCAGTGAGGTAGGCCGTGTTATTGAGAGAAGCATGGCTGACCAGCCCGACCTTGATAGGCCAAGAGGGCAGCACCATAGTGCCGCGCAGTTTGAAACAGCCTCTGGGTAGGCTGTTTACATCCGCTTCGGCCACCTACCACGTGTCGCTCGACACGACAATACTGGCGGGCACGAAGGTGTAAACAAGCAAGCAAGGTTACCCAGGGAAACTGGCTTCCGGTCACCTGACATTTACAATAGGAAATGCCGGGCAGGCCGAAAAAAACTTTCCCCTACGTGAGTCGGGAAGAGAAAATCGCCTGCCCGCACAGCTGGACAGAAGACAGAACAAGCAAGCTGACACAGGAACTAGAGTCTTCTATATACAGGTTGTCCACAGGGCCAGACGTCAACTTGACTGCACATCCATGAGCGCTGTAGCATCCTCCACATCTGCAAACAATGCTGACAGTAGCATTTCCTAAGGTGTGGCATTTAACTCAAAAGGCGATATTGCCCTTGCCTTTATACAGGCTTTACAAGACACACTGGGTGCACATACTCACAATAACATTATTTCCATGGAATTCATTATACTACGGGTACCCTCTAAGAATAAATTTTACGTATTTACATGGTGTTGTCCACCCTGACTCCATTATTTACTAACTATACAATGTGCGCTTAATCCCCATTTCGCAAGAAACAATTAGCGTAGCTAACGTAGGAGTCGGACAAGTGGTAGGTATGTCAATGTCACAGAAATACTGCTGTCCGGGGTCTCAGGCCATAAGTATGGAGCCACAGGACTGTCATCTGTCTAGGGATAGCGGGTGAAGAACTAGACGGGTTGTCACTAGGTTGAGTCTGATTGTGGCTTTGCAATGCCCGCGATTCCAGCTCTGCTTCAGCTTGCACATGATCAATATACTTCATGTGGTCAAGGTGAGCTTCTCTGATAGTTCCGGTAGCTATCTCCCTCACCTCGACTTATTGCCGCGGAGCTGTCGTAGGACACGGTAGGGTCCGACAAACTTGGGACAAGTTTATGCATACCAGGGGTCTGTGTTGGGTTGAGCAACATAACTTTGCAACCTGGTTCCACCTTACTTTCCTTAGCGTGGGCGTTGCATCCAGACGTGAACCTATCTGTGGCTTTTATTAGGTTCTCACGTACTCGCTGGAAAACAAGCTGTGTGGTCCGCATCTTAACTATACCGGTGTTATCGGCGTCATAGGTTGGGCTAGGGCGGAGCAAACAGGATTTTGTACGGTAAACGCTTATCATGCGTCAGGCAAAATGGGGTGTCTCGCCAATCAAGCTGTTGAGGAAGAGTTCAATGTACACTGAACATCTGGAATAGCGTCATCCCATGTAAGTACAACTCGGATTATCGGTTTACTCTGAGCACCTCCAGAACTTTGCGGTTTTGACGTTCAGCAAGACCATTACTCACAGGGTGACGTGGAGCTACTGGTGCTTGTGAGTCAAACCTGGAACAAAGGTCCTTCATTGTGGCATTTATGAACTCCGACCCATTGTCTGACAGGAGAACACGTGGGCAGGTATGGCGGAGAACGATACGCTCACGGAAGCATTTGCGACTGTCTCGGCCGTTTTGTCAGGGATGGGTACTAACTCGCAGTACCGCGTCAAGTCTACCATTACAAGCAGGTGTTTATTACCCTTCTCCGAGGTCGAAATTCGTCAACAGGTCGACAGAAGTTCTCTCCCAGGGCTCCTTTGTAATGGGATACTTCAGAATGGGATTGGGACCTTTACAGTACCCTTGTGTTGTAAGCAACGACACACTGGTGTACATACTTGGCAATTTCCGCTGCCATCTTAGGCCAGAAATATTTCATTCTAGCCTGTTTGATGCTGCGGTCCTTCCCGAGTGCGCTGCGCCTGGGACATCGTGGATCAACTTGAGAGTCGTGGGCACCAGGGACTCCGGATCACCAGTTGGTGTACGGTTCTGCCGGGGTCCACTAGTCGAGCTACACGACACAGTACTCCTTGATTGACCACTAAGTCTGTCAGCGGAGCGGGCGACTTGACTCCGGGCCAACGTCCTCCTTGGTTGGGAATCGAAGGACTGGTGACCACACCGGGTCCTGCCGTTGGGCTCTCTCTAGGTCCTCGACGGAGAACAGTTGTCTGCACTGACAAAGGCTATATGCCTCGACAAGGCGTCGCCCACGACATTTTGTACCCTCATTCAGTTTGGGATTTAGTCGTTAAAGGTGAGAGACCACCGAGCATGTTTCCCAGAGAGATTCTTGTTTGCAAGGGATAATAACGGCAGATGATCCGTGAAATCTTGATAGGATACTGGTAAATAATATCTCTGAAGTGGTTCAAAGCCCAGACGATGGCTAAGGCTTCTAGCTCTGTCAGGTAATTGACTTCAGCTTTGGTAAGAACACGGCTAGCATAAGCTATTGGCTGTGCTTACCATTAGATTCCTGCGACAAGACTGCACCGATGCCAACTTTGCTGGCATCTGTCGTCAAGTGAACGCTTTGGTGAAATCAGGGAACCTAATGGACTGGGGCTGATGTTAACCTATTTTTAAGTGTGACGAAAGCTCTTTCTTGGTCACACGTCCACTAAAGGAACATCTTTCTTAAGGAGCTGCGTCAAGGGTGCAGCCAAGGTGGAGAAACCGGCTATGAAGTGCGGTAGAATCCGGCTAGGCCTACGAAGGAGTGGACAGTATCCGCCGTCGTAGGTCTAGGGAACTTTCGCACAGCCGAGATTTTAGACTCGTCTGTCTTGATGCCGCTCTGAGTCACTCATCGTGGCCCAGAAACTTTATTTCCTGCTTAAGGAACTGGCATTTAAGAAACTTCACCTTAAGATTAGCCTTGGCTAGTTTTTCCAGTACCCGCTCAAGCTTTACGAGATGGTAGGAACATCTTGGGACATCACAATGAGATCGTCTAGGTAGACCATGAGCGTGCCACCTGGGAGAGTACGGAAAATCGTTGTCATTGACGACTGACGTGATTGGGCTTCCACGCAAGCCGAGGGCATTCTCTTGAACTGATAATGACCAGTAGGCGAGAACGCTGTTAGTTCTTTGCTTTGGTCATCAAGAGGGATCTGCCAAAACCCTTGAAGAAGATCAAGAGTCGAAAAGACTTGTTATCGCCAATGTTCTGTAACAGGTCATTCAGAACTGGCAATGGAAATCGGTCTGGGATGGTACAGGCATTCAGCTTCCTGTAATCTATAACAGGACGCCATGTTCCATCTTTCTTGGGAACTATGATTAGAGGGGCATTCCCACGGGAAATGGACTCCTCGATAACTCCTCCGGACATCTTTGCAATGAGTTCGTCAAAACACTCTTTCTGCGCAAACGATACGCAGGCACGTAAATGGGTTTAGTACCTTTATCAAGCGGAATATGGTGAGACATAAGCGGGGTCAGACCCATGGACTCGCCATCTAACGACGGCAGTGCGTGCGCGATTGAGAACCTGGAGAATTGTGGAACTTCTTCAGGGTAGTCTGTCATAGCTAGATCATCTTCCGCACTGGCCGGGTGACGGAAGAGATTGTAGCGGACTCACCTGGGAGGACTGCACTTACAAGAACGTCGCTGGGATTTCTCCCTCCCACTCTCACCGGGAGAGGGAACCTGCGAGGTCGACAAGTGAAGTATCCTTCCTCAGGGGAATTCTCGACTATGCAAGTTACCGACAAGGACTTGCAACTTCCACGACGCACAGTGTGCAAGGACGGCTCAAGGGAGGCCCTTGACTCTGCATGTGTCGTTGTCGACAGCACATGATCTCCTTCAAAGCTCTTGTCACATACACCGTAACAGGAGTGACGAATTAGCCGACAAAGTGACGTCATACTTTGTACAGGCAGTAACTCTGCTCGCTGATGCCATGACACGAGTCAGACAGTCGCCTGCCGACAGGGAGACTGCGGCTTGACAACGGTCATCCTCTACAACAGCGGAGTTAGGAGTGATGGTCAGAATGGGCGTCCCCAGACTGGGTTTCACTGATAACTGCGCCTGATGGTCAGGAGGTGACGGATACGAGCTCTCTTATGAGGTTGGTCAGGACAAGAGGCGACCTCACGGAGGGTGCGCGACGGAAACCGCGGGTTTCCAATGATTCCAAGCCTGGATGTCTCAGAGACGGAGTGGCAGGTAGTGGAACCTCAGCGCACACCCCAGAAGGGTGCGTCCACTCATCAAAATCCGCTTTCCACTTAGCTGGATCTAAACGGATCTTAAGGTCTGCCATGGTCTTGAAAACCGATGAGCAAATCGCCTGGGAAGAGCGATGTCATCAACAACTAAGAACTTTGCTGACCACTTGTGATCATGGATCGCAAATTCTAAGGTTGTACAACCACGGACCGTGAGAGGCTACCTGAAACCCTGCAATGTCTGAATAGCAGACGGCTCGGTCAGCATGGCTGCATGGAGACCAATGTCACGGAAGAGGGTGGAACGGACAATGTTAACCACCGAACCTGTATCAAGGAAAAGCTGAATAGGCTTCCGATGAAGTGTGGACTCTACGAGAGGTCCACACGGGCTGTCATACCGAACATGAAGGCATGACGGGCCGACTAGGTCGTCGGAGTCCCGGCTGCTAGAGGCTCGACGCTTGGTGGAGCGACTCGGCGTCCTGGAAGGTCGGTTCGAGTCGCGACACCAGCGTCAGAGCACTCTGTTTCCGTGCTGTCGGCATGCGTGTCGCTGCCCAGGGGCGAACGCATTTGGACAGGACGGAATACAGCACTCCCGATAGGGTGACTATCTCTTTGCGGGATTTTTCTGGCGCGTCTCTTCCCCGAACTACTGGAGGGCTCCGGCTAGCTCGGGCTCCGGGCGGGCGCTTGCCGTGGTGCGCCGACAAGATGCTACGCAACTTGTGGCACTCACTGGAGGTATGACTGGATGTATGGTGGTAAACACATCGCCCTCCCGGTGCTGCGCACGGGGACGGTGATTATACGGCGTGGGGGCTGAGGTTTATAACACTCAGGAGCGGTAATGACCTCTTGTACTGCAGTTAAAACAGGTAACCACACGCTTCGCGGTGGTGCTGGCGCGGTGTGCGCTTATGACGCTTGGACTTAGATGGAGGAGACACTGGCAAAGTCGTCTTGCTAGCCCTCCGGTCATAACCTGACCTGCCGTTTTGATTCGGCTGTCTGAGGTTTGCTGTTCGTCCTAGCCTTGGCTGCTGATTGCTGGACGGCTGCAGCAAAGTGACAGGGGTTGCACAGGCGGCGATACAAGAGTTGGCAATTGAGGGACTTGCAGGGGTACCAGCAGGGCGACAAGCCTTGTCTTTCTCGCCCAGCGGTTTAATTTTATCGATAGCATTAAAGGCGCCCAGGATGTGTTCCTTGGGGCCAAGCCCTATCGCAATCCTATCATGGAGATGGAGTGGGGCATCTCTACGCGACGCCTCCGACGATCATGGGGATGATGTCTTCGAGTTTTATACTACCATCACTAGTGACCCACTTGCTATCCTTCATAATGTCAATAAAATCTAACGATGCTCGCTGGAAACGACAGACCAGCGGGGGCTTTCATCCGGGGTTGGCACTCATTCATGACGCTCGTGATAATGTCAAGGTAATGACTCTGATGCCTGCGCCGGAAGTAATTACGGAATGCTTCCTTGAGCTTGGGCCATGACTGCAAATCACTCACTTCCACCAAGTCTAAGAAGGAAGTGATAACACTTAGGGATGTGTTCACAGCCACCGCGGCAGTGTTTACATAGTGCGCGTCAGTGGGGTTATCGGTTCGTCCCTTAACTGTCTCCAACATACTGGCGCGACCATCGAACAAAGGGACGGGCGGGGATGACATTCGTGGCCATTCGAGGCGCGACATGGGCTACCGCCTGGCCAATTGTTATGGAGCGCCACCCTCCCCTGATGGAACCTAACAGGAGAGGCATCAGTGCATCTGCGGCAAAGCTTGGGCATCGCGACGGCCACTGCGTGTCTGAGTCATAGCGTCAGTTATAACAAAATAAGTCACGGAGAAAGGAAGGGATCAAAGCAAGAATTGTCGCAAACGGCTGGAACTCAACACAGAGTCAGAGAGGACACAACACGGTGTTACTGAAGAACTGCTTATTTGTTAACAAATGCGTGAATTACGTCAAAAAAAAAAGAATGGTACACTCTGAAACTCAAGGTAAATTTTGAACACAAATGAATTAATTGCTGGGGTGTACACAGAACAAAAGCAGAGATAACTGGCAAGAAAATTGCATGAAAATGAATGAACTGTAACAAGTAGCAGAATTAACAAAAGTTTGCAAATAAAAATGAAAACTGGGTATTACATACAATGTACTACAGTGCAGGCTTGCTCATCACACAGCAAAATGTTGCAGGTGCTGGCAGTTGCAATTAGGTATGGCAAAGAAAAATATGAATTCACTTGCAGCAAGGTAAGGTGGCAAAACAAGTAATAAAATCAGTCTTCAATGGAATAAAAACAGTCACAAAAATTTACTGTATCAAGAAGTACTGAATTTCACACAAAAAGGCAATGAGTAAAATGCCAAAATGATAAAAATCAATAATAATAGGGGCAAAAAGTTACAGGTGGCCAAAATGAGTATACACTGACACAAGAAAAAAAAATTGTTAAGTAAATTCTGGTGCAAAAGTATGGAATTTCACAGGTAATTAATTATTGCAATAATGGCAAATAAGCAGGATCCTGAAAATTCAATAACAGGGACTGATAAATCACTCAATGACAAGGCATAAACATTAACAGAATGCAAAACACAGGTGAATGTGCCTAAACAAAAATATGGCAAAGAAATAATATGGAGAAAAAAAAATTAAATTGAGACACTGGAGAAAATGTAGGTGTCTAGTCACAAGTTGTTGAATTCAAGCAGAATAAAACTGACACTGGCAAGTATTAAAATAACACTTTGAACACACTAACACATCAGAACTGTGCAAGGTTGTCAACAATTTGTGGCTAGCTTGCAGATGCAACAATCAAAATAATAGCAGACAGATGTAACTTGCAATAAAAAGAATATATATATATATATATATATATATATATATATATATATATATATATATATATATATATATGGGTAGCACAATGAACAACTTTGAGCAGGAACAAATTAATAATTAGGTGAGAGGCTATGTGCAGAAATAATGCACTAGGATATAAAATGCAAATAAAAAAAAAATGAGTTTGCAAAGTGCAACAATGTTGCTAAAAAAATTCACTGAAAGTATGGGCTTCAGTGATACTGTACTTGGTGCAGGGCAATTAAATAATGTCACAAATTCTTAGGAAATGCTAGACAAGTCACTGTTTACTTAACTTTGATTGTAGATGGGGGGTTAGAAGCAGATACTGAAACTCCTGGCGTGTACTGGTGGCTGGATGCGGCGGTACACACACTATAAACACTTGTAGGCTTCTATGGGGTCTCCAGTGGCGTAGGAAAGATTGTGCAAGGCTTGGGAAGAACGGGAAAAGGGCGTAGAATTCTGCGGAAATGAGGGGTTTTACTAAAAAAACACAGAAACTCGCCAGCTGAGAGAGCGCTTGGAACGCGTCTGAGAGCGTTGCTGACCGCGGCTTAGGAAGCGCAGACGGACACGGGGAAATTTCTACAGAAAAGGACTTTTTCAGAATGCCAGAAGTACTGCAAGAGACTGCAACAATTACTAAGATTTTACTTTACAGTTTTCAATGGGGGAGTTTAAGATACTGGTGCTAATACAAAAAAAAATTTTTAAATCACTGCTGAAGCTGGAGGAAGGGTGAAGATTGAAGAACGCAGGAACGAGGACCTGGGAACACTACAGTCTCCTGGCTTGGCTTGGCTTGGGACAACCACGATGGGTTCCCACGTGGTCAAGCCAGGGCTGGCTTCTTTAAGAACTCGGAGAAAACAACACACAGGCGACGAGCTGGGTAGAGGGAGCGTAGAAACGTAGCAAGGAGTGGAGAGCAGGTGGTTGTGGTGGGAGATAGGCAGGCAGCGGCGCCTGGGGTAGACACTCGTGGACGCACCACCACCACACCCCAAAACGACCTCACCTTGCGTCTCTTGTAGCTGTAGGAAGGGCGTCGAGACACTGCTGGATGCAGAAGGGTGTAGGAGAATACTGGAGAGTTGTAGAATAGGAGATGAACACACACGTGACTGCTTCAGGCTGGGGAGCTGGAGATGACGCCCTATGTCGCGATTTTGTGGAAAAATCGTGGACGATGCTCTGACTCAGGCACCCACGAGACGCTGGGAGCTACGGATGATGCTATAAGCCAGCAGATGACCTGGATATGACTGGCTTGGTCGGATGATCGACTGGGCGGTGGGTCCCCTACACTACACTCTGCCGTGAACCACTGCTGTCACCACTGTTAAGTCTAATCTTCTTGGCTGCTTACTTTGGGCAGTAGAATGGTAGCGTAGGTGCAGAGATACGGCCGATGACTAGACTCAGTTTATTAATGGCAAGGTGTAGGAATACACGGGGACAGAGTGCGAGGGGACCGGGAGCCAGCACGTAGGGGGAGATGCTGCTTCAGTGAGGTAGGCCGTGTTAGTGAGAGAGAAGCATGGCTGACCAGCCCGACCTTGATAGGCCTATAGAGGGCAGCACCATAGTGCCGCGCAGTTTGAAACAGCCTCTGGGTAGGCTGTTTACACAAGTGCTGCAAACGTCTTGACAGCAGAGACAGCCAAGTGCTGCAAACCTCTTGACAGCGGAGACAGCCAGGTGCTGCAAACATCTTGACAGCGGAGACAGCCAAGTGCTGCAAGCCTCTTGACAGCGGAGACAGCCGGGTGCTGCAAACGTCTTGACAGCGGAGACAGCCAGGTGCTGCAAACGTCTTGACAGCGGAGACAGCCAAGTGCTGCAAACCTCTTGACAGCGGAGACAGCCAAGTGCTGCAAATGTGTATTTGATCAAATTTCTGCTAACACTTGGCTGATGTTCATCTTTACTTTCCTGTGTGTTTCGTAATGTTTCGTAATGTTTCGTAATAATCTTTTTCTTATAATGTTGTCTTTCCAAGTTAGGCTTAGCCTGGGTCACCAGCTGCTAGACCCACAAGTAGTAGTAGTAATAGTAGTGGTAGTAAGAGTAGTTATTAGTAGTAAGAGTGATAGTAGAATAAGCAGAAGTACTAAGATGAAATGTGTAAAATAGTAGAGATAGATTAAATAATAATAATAATAATAATAATAATAATAATAATCTTTATTACTACAAGTACATGTACATGGTATACAGACCTAGCTGACATCAGTGACATACTACTATATAGAAAGTCCCTTGTTATGCAGAGCATTTCGAGCAAATTAGGTCAGTGTCCCAGGATGCGACCCACACCAGTCGACTAACACTCAGGTACCCATTTTACTGATGGGTGAACATGGACAGCAGTTGTCTTAAGGAAACACGTCCTAATATTTCCACCTGTACCGGGGATCGACCCCCGGACCACAGTGTGTGAGCTGAGTGTGCTACCAGTCGAGCTACGGGACACCCTAAATGCATCAACAACAACAGCGACAACAGCATCAGCAGGCAGTGTCTCTGGTACAATGACCCACCAGTCACTGGTCGTCACTGTCACGTCACTGGCGGCCCGACTGTGACTCACATGCAGGTGGGACAGTATGCATGGCAAGGTAATGGGTGGGGGAGGGAAGACGAAGGAGAGATGGGAAGAGAAAAAGAATAGGAAGAGGGTTCAGTTTAATATCTATTATACATCCCATTCCCATCCCGTGAGTGGTAGTCACCCCATTCCCATCCTGTGGGTAGTAGTCACCCCATTCCCATCCTGTGGGTGGTAGTCACCCCATTCCCATCCCGTGGGTGGTAGTCACCCCATTCCCATCCTGTGGGTGGTAGTCACCTCCATTCCCATCATGTGGGTGGTAGTCACCCCCATTCCCATCCTGTGGGTGGTAGTCACCCTATTCGCATCCAGAGGGTGGTAGTCACTCCATTCCCATACTGTGGGTGGTAGTCACTCCCATTAACATCCTGTGGGTCGTAGTCACTCCCATTTCCATACTGTGGGTGGTAGTCACCCCATTTCCATCCTGTGGGTGGTCACCCCATTCCTATCCTGTGGGTGGTAGACACCCCATTCTCATTCTGTGGGTGATAGTCCCCCCATTACCATCCTGTGGGTTGTAGTCACCCCCATTCCCATCCTGTGGGTGGTAGTCACCCCATTCTCATTCTGTGGGTGATAGTCACCCCATTACCATCCTGTGGGTTGTAGTCACCCCCATTCCCATCCTGTGGGTGGTAGTCACCCCTATTCCCATCCTGTGGGTGGTAGTCACCCCCATTCCCATCCTGTGGGTGGTAGTCCCCCCATTCCAATCCTATGGGTGGTATCCACCCTTATTCCCATCCCGTGGGTGGTAGTCACCCCATTCCCATCCTGTGGGTGGTTGTCACCTCATTCATATAATGTGGGTGGTAATCACCCCATTCCCGTCCTGTGGGTTGTAGTCACCCCCATTCCCATCCTGTGGGTGGTAGTCACCCCCATTCCCATCCTGTGAGTGGTAGTCACCCCATTCCCATCCTGTGGGTGGTAGTCACCCCATTAACATCCTGTGGGTGGTAGTCACCCCATTTTCATTCTGTGGGTGATAGTCACCCCATTTTCATTCTGTGGGTGATAGTCACCCCATTACCATCCTGTGGGTGGTAGTCACCCCATTAACATCCTGTGGGTGGTAGTCACCCCATTTCCATCCTATGGGTAGTCACCCCATTCCCATCCTGTGGGTGGTAGTCACCCCATTTTCATTCTGTGGGTGATAGTCACCCCATTATCATCCTGTGGGTGGTAGTCACCCCATTCTCATCCTGTGGGTGGTAGTCACCCCATTCCCATCCTGTGGGTGGTAGTCACCCCCATCCCCATCCTGTGGGTGGTAGTCACCCCCATTACCATCCTGTGGGTGGTAGTCACCCCCATTCCCATCCTGTGGGTAGTAGTCACCCCCATTCCCATGCTGTGGGTGGTAGTCACCCCCATTCTCATCCCATGGGTGGTAGTCACCCCATTTCCATCCTGTGGGTGGTTGTCACCTCATTCCCATCCTGTGGGTGGTAATCACCCCATTCCCATCCTGTGGGTGGTAATCACCCCAATCCCATTCTGTTGGTGGTAATCACCCCATTCCCATCCTGTCGGTGGTAGTCACCCCCATTCCCATCCTGTAGGTGGTAGTCACCCCCATTCCCATCCTGTGGGTGGTAGTCACCCCCATTCCCATCCCGTGGGTGGTATTCACCCCAATCCCATCCTGTGGGTGGTAGTCACCCCATTAACATCCTGTGGGTCGTAGTCACTCCATTCCCATCCTGTGGGTGGTAGTCACCCCATTCCCATCCTGTGGGGGGTAGTCACCCCAATTCCCATCCTGTGGGTGGTAGTCACCCCCATTCCCATCCTGTGGGGGGTAGTCACCCCCATTCCCATCCTGTGGTTGGTAGTCACCCCCATTCCCATCCTGTGGGTGGTAGTCGCCCCCATTCCCATCCTGTGGGGGGTAGTCACCCCCATTCCCATCCTGTGGTTGGTAGTCACCCATATTCCCCTTCTGTGGGTGGTAGTCACCCCATTCTCATTCTGTGGGTGATAGTCACCCCATTACCATCCTGTGGGTGGTAGTCACCCCATTCCCATCTTGTGGGTGGTAGTCGCCCCCATTCCCATCCTGTGCCTCTTTAAGGGGGGCTCCTTGACGTGGTAAAGAGGCTATCGGTCTGAGGAATTGGACCTTTTGGTCTTCTTCCTCAGACCGAACCTAATTACCCCCCAATCCCCCCTCCCTTTTCCCATCTCCCCCATCCTCCCTTTTCCCTTTCCTCCTCCTCCTCCTCATCCCTCCCTTATTTCCTTCCCAGTTTTACCCTGGGAGCTTCTCTCCTCAGGCATTCTAGTTCCTAGGTAGGGGGAAGGGTATCGTAGTCCATCCCATTCCGTTGAGGTCCTTGGCGGTGGTGTAGTTTGCCGTGGAATCTGGATCGCCTGGGGATGTCCCGATCCCTCTCCGGTCACCCGGGGGGGTGGCTTTGGGTATCTTTCGGGCGACAGGTGTATCTCTGGAGGCCACCTTTCGGATTCCGGGGTGGTGGCCGAAGGCGGTATGCTTGTGGCGATATCCGCCGCCCTCTCTTTGTCTGCCGAGATGGCTCGGTGGATGTGAGTTGCTATCCCGGATTGCTGGTTTACTGGCGTGAAGGGTAGGGTATGGCACGGGTTCCATGCAGCATCTGCACTACTTGCGTGTTGAGGTCCTCTTGGGCACGGAGGGGATTTGCGCTCCCTTTCATTCCTCCTAGGACCTATTCCTCCACGTTCCCCCTTTTTATTCTTTTTTTTATTTTTATTTTCTTTTCTTCTTTCTTTTTTTCTTAAAAATAAAAAGAAAAAGTAACCTAACATGGCTGACCCAATCCATGAACCCACTACCCCGGGCCCCTTCCTGATACCGCACCCAGTACTGACCCTGCCTCGTTAACGGATGACTCTTTGGACACCTCTCATGCCCCTGTACCTCTTGCTGGTGCTGGTTCGTCACCTGCTTCAGGTACCAGGGTCCCGACTGGCCTTTCGATACGTCTGACCTTCGCTCTTCTCTGACCTTGATTCCGGCTTCTCCTCGACGGTGCGGCAATTTTCGAATCGCTCGCCCGTCTCCCATCGGACCACCCCGGTCCCACACAAAAACGACCAAGACCCACACATGACGATTCGACACTCCCTTCTCGTTCATCGCAGAAACGACCAGCTCGTCACTCACTCCCCTTAAACTCTCTGTTTCAAACTACTCAATGGACAAAGTTTTTTACTCTTCGTCAACTTCTCCTAATACCTATCTTTCAGACCATAGTATTGGTAAGGCTCTACTACGCCATGTTGGTCAAAACATCTCATTTCACGCTCTCAAGAGCGGCACTCGCATCATCACGGTCCAGAATGCTGGCCAAGCTCGTGATCTTTCTCTTCTTACGACCATTGACAATACACCTGTTACTATTGACAAGCACCATTCCCTCAATTCTTGTTGTGGTTCTGTCATTTTGCCCACACCATTGTCCAGGAATTTCCAGACATGTGGTGATGACATTTTCGAGCAGCTTGAGCTCCAAGAACTCCCTATCCTTAAAGTTGACACTTTTGTCCTCCCAGCCAATAGCGAAGACGTTATCCTTGCAATATAGCTCGTCTAACGTTTGACTGCCGAGAACTGCCACCTTCGGTCTACATTGCAGGTCAACGTTTACAAGTTCGAAAGGTGACCCCTACACCGCAGCAGTGTAGAAACTGCTGGCGTTTTGGTCATCCAGCAAAATATTGCAGGTCCATGGCCGAATGCCCAGTCTGTGGTGCTGACGACCATGCCAGTTCTTCTTGTACTCTACCTCCCTCTTGCCTTAACTGTCATGAGGCACATCCTTCATATTCTCGCCGTTGTCAGGTTTACCTGAATGAGCGGAAATCCGTTGTCTCAAAGAGGCGGAAGGCTTCTCCCATGCTATGGCTGTCTCTCATCTTCGCCTTCAAGGGAAACTTCCCCGTATTTCTTATTCTCGCATTGCTAAACGTCGCCCGCTTCTGGGGTCCCAACTTCCACGGCTTCCTCTGTGGTTGCCTCATCAGCAATCACCCCTGTCTCGAATCCTTTTGATATTCTTGGCTCCGAGGTCCCTACCTCGGCTTCCCATACTGTCCACCTCCTTCCTCTACTCACTCGCACAATCCTGAGTCTACACGTCCTCGTTCTTCATCTAAACCTCAGCCCCCCCTCCTTCTCATAAGCCCGGCAAAAATCCCTACTGCCAGGTCCTTCGCCTCTGACTAGTTCTATACGTGTGTGGAGGTTCATCCTCCCTCCTCATACACTACCTTCACCCCCTGTCCCCTCCCAAGCCCCTTCGACAGTTTCCTCTTCTATCTCCTCACCCTCTACTTTAGTGCAGTCTATGACTCCCGATCGTTGCTCCTCTTCTTCCATTTCTAATGTAGTCCCACATTCTGCATCTTTGACTTCAAACACTGGAAGCTAGCAGAATATATTACAGAGACTGGACAGATGATGGACACTACTCCACCGGGTTCCTCATCTCTCTTCTTCGTCTCAACCCCTTCCTTCACAACGTCCTCCTCCTTCTCTGATTACAGGTCTTCCACTGCCTCCACACGTGGACTTTTCTAACCCCTAGTCCATAGATTCCTCTCACTTCCATTATATCTTTCTCTCCATAAATCATGGCTTATTTACAGTGGAATATCCGAGGCCTCAGGGGTAACCGGGGTGAGCTTCAGGTGTTGCTCTCTCAGTTTTCCCCTGTTGGGGTCTGTTTGAAAGAACCCAAATTACAATCCACTGTTATCAGGCCCTTTTCAGGCTATGATTTGTTATATTCATCGGATCCTTTTACGATGGAACCTTTAACAAAGTGCTCTTCTTATACGCACTGGTGTTCCATAACTCAGCTCTATGTTCCTTCTTCCTTACATTACACCGCAGCCCGTATCCATTGAATAAGTGGTATACACTCTGTTCTTTATATCTCTCCCCTTCGCGGGCAATGTCTATCCCAGATGTTGATTTTCTGGTTTCTTCCTTACCGCCACCCCTTCTCTTACTCGGCGATTTTAAACCATTTTCTCTGGGGAGGATCGACTGTGACTCCCGTGGCATTCAGTTGGAGGCATTTCTTGCTTCTCTTCCCTCCATGTTTAAAATATGGGCCTCCTACCCATTTTGATCCCCGAACTCATTCTTTCTCCTGCATCGATCTTTCCATCTGCTCTTCATCTACTGTCCTTGACTTCACCTGGTCTGTCCTCCCGGACTTACAGCGATCATTTCCCAATCATCCTTAAGTCCCCTCTGTTTTCTCCACCTCCTCATTGCCCACGTGGCATTTGACCGGCGAAATGGGACCTTACGCACATCTTACTGCCTTTCATGAGGTTCCTATCTCGTCCTCCATTGATGAGGTTTTACATCTCTTTTCGTCCTCCATCTTCAAGCGGCTTCACATTCTATTCCCAAACCTCGGGCAAGCATCCTCAGAAGTGCGTGCCTTGGTGGTCTCCTGCTTGTGCTCGGGCAGTGCGTTTGAAACGTGCTGCATGGGGCGGGTATCGATATAACAGAACCACAGAGAGACTCCTTGATTTCAAGCAGAAGAGAGCTATTGCTCGTCGTGTCATAAGTGACCTAAACGCACTTGCTGGCGAGTTACGTTTCTACTGTCACTTCGGCTTCCTCGATGAGTGCAGTCGGGAAGAAAGTGCGGAAATTAAGTGGTAAATTCTCCCCCGACCCGGCTCCTGTTCTTCAGGTTGCTGGTGTCGATAAAAACACCCTCTTGCCGTTGCCACTGAAATTGGTAACCATCTCGTCCCATTTCTCAGGGCTCCATCTATGCCCCTCGTTCCTTTCTTCTAAGTCTGCCAGCGAGTTAAAGCCCTTAGATTTTTCTTCTCTTAGAAGAATCCTATAATGTGCCTTTTTCCCTTCAAGAACTGGAGGCAACACCCCTGCTTGCCGATCATCGGCAGCTGGGCCAGACGGCATACATATTCGTATGCTACAGCATTTACATCAGTCTGCTCTTACTGTCCTCTTACGACTCTTTAATCTTATATGGTCGAGGAGTTATTCCCCAGCTGTGGAAGTCTGCTATTGTTCTCCCTTTTCGAAAACCAGGTGCTACGGGACGTGATCCTCTCACTACCGTCCCATCGCTCTTACCAGTGCAGTTTAAGGTAATGGAACGTCTAGTTAATAGACGTTTGATGTGGTATTAGAGACTACAATAGTCTCTCCCTAGTCAGTATGGTTTCCGTAAGGGCCGTTCTGCCATTGACCCCTTGCTGCGCTTGGATACGTATATTCGTGTGCCTTTGCGAATAACCATTCGGTTATCGCTATCTTTTCGACCTTGAGAAGGCATGATACAACTTGGAGATATAATATCTTGGCCCAGGCCCACTCCTTAGGCCTCCGAGGCAACTACCATTCTTTCTTAAGGCTTTCTTAACTGACAGCATTTCCGGGTCCGGGTTCGTAATGAACTCCCCGGAATTTGTCCAAGCTGAAGGTGTCCCCAGGGATGTGTTCTGAGCACAACACTTTTTCTGCTTGCTATAAATAACTGGCATCTGTTCTCCCATCAATATTTGGTCCCGCTCTATGTGGATGACTTTGCTATAGCTTTGCGGTGCTGACTGTCACCTCATTGCAGTTTCTCAGCATGCCATCAACCGGGTTTCTGATTGGGCCACCACTACGGGTTTAAGTTTTCTAGTGGCAAAACTCATCAAATTACGTTCACTAGACGTTCAGTGGTCTCTGATCATCCATTGTACCTATACGGCTCACGTATCCCAGAACGTGATACAGTCAGGTTTCTCGGCCTCCTGTTTGACCGCAGATTGTCCTGGAAACCTCACATTACCTCTCTGAAGGCGACTTGCCATAGCCGGCTGAACCTCCTTAAAACCCTCGCACATCTTTCATGGGGGCTGATCGTAGAACTCTCCTTCGCCTACATTCAGCCCTAATTCTATCAAACTCGATTATGGTGACCAGATATATTCGGCAGCCTCTCCTGCCACTCTTTCCAAACCTTTATCCCATCCATCACCAGGGATTACGCTTATGCCTTGGTGCTTTTCGTTCTTCCCCGGTTGAGAGCCTCTATGTAAACGAACATTCCATCCTTGTCCGATCGTCGTGATGCACATTGCATTCGCTATTATGTTCGCTCTCATGACCTCCGCAATCCTTCCATGTATAGGATTGTCACAGATGTTAAGTAGCGCTCGTTATTTGTTCGTCGCCCTGTTTACTTCGTCCCTTTCTCTTCGTCTGCATTCACTCTTGTCTTCCCTTCAGCTTCCCCTTTATATGTTCATGTGGCTTCACCCTTTCCTCTACCCCCTTGGGAAGTTCCTGCTGTCCGTGTCTGTTCTATTCCTCTACCTTGCGCGAAAGCCCAACTGCCTACGGCGGCTTCTCGCTCTTTCTTTCTAGACCATTTCCGTTCTCATTCCCATGCCATCGCAGTATACACCGATGGTTCAAAGTCATCTGACGGCGTCGGTTCCGCAGTGTTTCCGGACAGCGTCGTACGAGGGCATCTGTTACCCTCGGCTAGCTTATTTACGCTGAATTGTATGCCATTCTTGTGGCACTTATCCGTATTGCATCTATGCCTGTATCACCATTTGTGGTCGTTTCAGACTCCTTAGTGCTTTACAGGCTACCCGTAAAATTGATACACCTCACCCCCTAGTTCTTCGTATCCACCTTTGGTTACGCCGTATCTTTAGCAAGCATAAAGATATTGTCTTTGTTGGGTCCCTGGTCATGTTGACGTACAGGGCAATGAACAGGCAGACACTGCTGCGCGGTCAGCAGTACATGACCTTCCAGTTTCATATAGAGGTGTTCCTTTCACGGACTATTTTGCGGTCATTGCTACCCACCTTCGCACCCGTTGGCAACAACGCTGGTCTGACCTGCTGAATAACAAACTTCATTCTATTAAACCGGTTATAGGTTTCTGGCCTTCTTCTTGTCACCAATGTCGAGGTTGGGAGACTACACTTCCCGTCTTCGCATCGGCCACACTCGTCTTACTCACGGGTATCTCATGGAGAGGCTCCTGCCCCTCTCTGTGAGCATTGTCAGGTTCCAGTGTCTGTTCGACTATCCTGTTGGACTGCCCACTCTATCAACGAGCACGCAGAATTTACCTCCAACGGCGTCTTCGCTCTGCGGCCCTTTCTTTACCTTCCTTCTTGCAGATGGCCCCTCCTTTAATCCTGACTCTCTCATTGACTTTTTGACAGAAACTGACTTACTACACAAACTCTGAAGATTATACCTCTAGCACCTCCCTCAGTCCCTTCTACCTCGATCTCTTGCTACCCTCCTCCCCCGCACTATCCACCGTCATCTTGCACTCCATACCCTACTAATCGTCCATCTCCCTCTTACAACCCCTCTCCCTGCATCCTACAATAACCTGCAGCGCTGTATAACCCCTGTGGTTTAGCGCTTCTTTTGATTATAATAATAATCCCATCCTGTGGGTGGTAGTCGCCCCCATTCCCATCCTGTGGGTGGTAGTCACCCCATTCCCATCCTGTGGGTGGTAGTCGCCCCATTCCCATCCTGTGGGTGGTAGTCGCCCCCTTCCCATCCTGTGGGTGGTAGTCACCCCCCTTCCCATCCTGTGGGTGAGTCGCCCCCATTCCCATCCTGTGGGTGATAGTCACCCCATTACCATCCTGTGGGTGGTAGTCCCCCATTCCCATCCTGTGGGTGGTAGTCACCCCATTCCCATCCTGTGGGTGGTAGTCACCCCCATTCTCATTCTGTGGGTGATAGTCACCCCATTCCCATCCTGTGGGTGGTAATCACCCTATTCCCATCCTGTCGGTGGTAATCTCTCCATTCCCATCCTGTGGTGGTAATCTCCCCCCTTCCCATCCTGTGGGTGGTGATCACCTTATTCCCATCCTGTGGGTGGTAATCACCACATTCCCATCCTGTGGGTGGTAATCTCCCCCTTCCCCTCCTGTAATTGGTAATCACCCCCATTCCCATCCTGTGGGTGGTAATCTCCCCATTCCCATCCTGTAGGGTGGTAATCACCCCCATTCCCATCCTGTGGGTGGTAATCTTCCCATCCCCATCAGTGGGTGGTAATCTTCCCATTCCCATCCAGTGGTGGTAATCTTCCCATTCCCAGCCTGTGGGTGGTAATCTTCCATTCCATCCAGTGGGTGGTAATCATCCCCATTCCCATTCTGTGGTGGTAATCCTCCCATTCCCATCCTGTGGGTGGTAATCATCCCCATTCCGTGGGTGGTAGTCACCCCATTCCCATCCCCCGTGGGTGGTAATCATCCCTTTCCATCCTGTGTTTGGTAATCACCCCATTACCATCCAGTGGGTGGTAATCTTCCCATTCCCATCCAGTGGGTGATAATCTTCCTATTACCATCCAGTGGGTGGTAATCTTCCCATTACCATCCAGTGGGGGGTAAACATCCCATTCCCATTCTGTGGGTGGTAGTCACCCCATTCCCATCCTGTGGTGGTAATCACCCCTCCATCCTGTGTTTGGTAATCACCCCATTACCATCCAGTAGGTGGTAATCTTCCCATTCCCATCCTAGTGGGTGGTAATCTTCCCATTCCCATCCTGTGGGTGGTAATCTTCCCATTACCATCCTGTGGGTGGTAATCACCCCATTACCATCCAGTGGGTGGTAATCTTCCCCTTACCATCCAGTGGGTGGTAATTTCCCACCAAGGCAAGGTGACCCCGAGAACGAAGAAACACTTTCATCATTCGCTCCACCACCTCTAACTGGTCCCTGAATCCCTTCATAAATGTTACCTTGCTCACTCCAACAGCACGCCATGTCATAAAAACCATTTGTCTCCAATCACTCCTATCTAACACGCTCACACACGCTTGCTGGAAGTCCAAGCCCCTCGCCACAAAACCTCCTTTACCCCCCCTCCAACCTGTCCTAGGACGACCCCTACTTATATGTGACACAGTGTTGATGTGTAGTCATCAAAGTCATCGCATCAGTAATGATTTGTTGGACTAGCAATGTGAATGTCCCATGTGTGAATCTTCATTAGTTTAATGTGCTGACCAGAGTATAGTCTACATTAAGTCTTCAGGTGGTCGTTTCAAAACACATGTTAATAGGCTTAAGTTGCGTGATCGTATTCCCGTCTCACCCATGAATAAATTTACTCACAAAATCTTAGTAACACGATTGCAAACCACGGAACGGGTGGGGTTTGAAACCATAGTGAGTCGTAGAACTCCAGGCCAGTGCGTAAGCCACTGGGCCAGCTGACTAAGCACTGGCATGGAATTTTACTAATCACTCGCCGTGGATTCAAACCCCACCCGTTCCGTGTTTAACTGGGCAGACTCGTGTCTCTGTAGACACAATACTGGATGATAAATGAATATTATTTAAAAAAAGTACAGTTTCCTGCTCTATTAGTCATCAGGGATGAGTCTCAACCAAATAAGCCACTAGAGTAATAGGAGATAAGCCATGAAGCAGGCCAGAGGGCGCTACCATGAAGCAGGCCAGAGGGCGATACCATGAAGCAGGCCAGAGGGCGCTACCATGAAGCAGGCCAGAGGGCGATACCATGAAGCAGGAAAGAGGGCGCTACCATGAAGCAGGCCAGAAAGCGCTACCATGAAGCAGGACAGGGGCGATACCATGAAGCAGGCCAGAGGCGCTACCATGAAGCAGGCCAGAGGGCGCTACCATGAAGCAGGCCAGAGGGCGATACCATGAAGCAGGCCAGGGGCGTACATGAAGCAGGCCAGAGGGCGCTACCATGAAGCAGGACAGAGGGCGATACCATGAAGCAGGCCAGAGGCGCTACCTGAAGCAGGCTAGAGGGCGCTACCATGAAGCAGGCCAGAGGGCGCTCCATGAAGCAGGCCAGGGGCGCTACCATGAAGCAGGCCAGAGGGCGCTACCATGAAGCAGGCCAGAGGGCACTACCATGAAGCAGGCCAGAGGGCGCTACCATGAAGCAGGCCAGAGGCACTACCATGACCCACTTAACTCCCTCATGGGATGCGGACGATGTAGTAGTAGGAGGTTTAATCTGAAGAGTATACCTTTACCTTTGATATACCTTTGAAGAGCTTCGAGAGTTTGACTACTCTCGGGCCCGGATGGTCCATGCTCGTCTGGTGCTTGCCTGGTCAACCAGGCTGTTGCTGCTGGAGGCCTTGTCCCACATATCCATCACAGCCTGGCTGATCTGGCACCTGGTGAAGATACTTGTCCAGTTTCTCTTGAAGGCTTCACACGGGTTTCCCAGCCGTGTTTCTGATATCTTCTGGTAAGATGTTGAATAGTCTGGGACCCCGGATGTTAATACAGTGTTCCCTTATTGTCCCCACCGCACCCCTGCTCCCTTTCTGGGTTTATTTTACACTTCCTCCCATATCTCTCACTCCAGTATTTGTTATGGCAGTGTGCAGATTTGGGACCAGGCCCCCAAGTACTTTCCAGGTATATATTATCATGTATCTATCTCTCCTCCGTTCAATGAGTACATGTTCAAGACTTGAAGGCGTTCCCAAAAATTTAGATGTTTCAATGGCTCAATGTGAGCCGTAAACGATCTCTGTATTTGTTCCAGCTCTGATATTTCTCTGCCCTAGAAGGGCCGTCAGCACTGAGCAGTATTCTAAGTGAGGGAACACTAGCGATTTGAAGAGTGTCACCATCGGCATTATTTCCCTTGTTTTGAAAGTTCTCAATACCCACCCCGTCATTCTCCTGGCTGTCTGATCTTAGTGTTGTTATGGTCTTTAAAAGAAAGGTCGGCTGCCGTAATTATTCCCAGGTCTTTTACGTGTAAGACCCTTTTGAGGTGAGCGAGGGATAGTAGAAAAATAGATTGGTGAGGGAAGGTTATGAGTGGAAGAGATGGTACCAGGGCTTCATTAACCCAGTAGCTAAAACGATCGTGGTTCTGGAGATTGGTGTGGCGAGCACTGATAAGGCAAACGGATTACCTAGAGTTTACCTGGAGAGGGTTTCGGGGGTCAACACCCCCGCGGCTCGGTCTGAGACCAGGCCTCGTGGTGGATCAGGGTCTGATCAACCAGGCTGTTACTGCTGGCAGCACGCAAACTCACCTATGAACCACAGCGCGGTTGGTCAGGTACTGACTTTAGATGCCTGTCAGTGCCTTCTTGAAGACAGCCAGGGGTCTATTGGTAGTTCCCCTTATGACGCTGGGAGGCAGTTGAACAGTCTTGGGCCCGGATAAGATAAGATAAGATTTCTTCGGATTTTAACCCCGGAGGGTTAGCCACCAGGATAACCCAAGAAAGTCAGTGCGTCATCGAGGATTGTCTGTCTTATTTCCATTGGGGTCCTTAATCTTGTCCCCAGGATGCGACCCACACCAGTCGACTAACACCCAGGTACCTATTTGCTGCTAGGTGAACATGACAACAGGTGTAGGAACACATCGAAATGTTTCCACCGGCCGGGAATCGAACCCGGGCCCTCCATGTGTAAGGGAGCTCTAGCCACCAGACCACCGGTACTTATTGTGTTGTCTCTCAATGTCTCGTGGCCCCTGCTTTTATTAGGGAAATGTTACGTCTCCTGCTGACTCTTTTGCTTTCATAGGGAGTGATTTTCGTGTGTAAGTTTGGTACTAATCTCTCTAGGAGTTTCCAAGTGTATCATGTATCATTCTCGCCTGCGTTCCAGAATACAGATCAAGGGCCTTCAACCGTTTCAGTAATTTAGGTGCCTTATTGTATTTATGTGTGCCGTAAAGTTCTTTGTACACTCTCCAGGTCAGCAATTTCGCCTGCGTTGAAGGGGCAGTTAGTGTCAGCAGTATTCAGCCTAAAGAACAAGCGATTTGAAGAGAATCATCATGGGCTTGGCGTCCCTAGTTTTGAAGGTTCTCATTATCCATCCTATCATTTTCTAGCAGATGCGGTAGATACATTGTTGTGGCCTTTGAGGGCGAGATCCTCTGACATTATCACTCCCAGGTCCTTCACATTACTTTTTCGCTTTATTTTATGGTTAGAATTTGTCATATACCCTGATACAGTTTTAATTTCCGCAAGTTTTCCAAATCTAGTGTTGAAATTTCTCTTCATTGAACTTCATATTGTTTTGAGTGGCCCATTTGAAGATTTGGTTGATGTCCGCTTGGAGTCTTGCGGTGTCTTCGATAGAGGTCACTGTCATGGCAATCCAGGTGTCATCCGCAAAGGAAGACACGGAGCTATGGCTTACATTTCTGTCTACGTCAGATATGAGGATGAGAAATAGAATGGGAACGAGTACTGTGCCTTGTGGAACAGAGCTTTTCACTGTAGCTGCCTCAGACTTTTCTCTGTTTACTATTGCTCTTTGTGTTCTATTTGTCAGGAAGTTATAGCTCCATCTACCAACTTTTCCTGTTATTGACCAGGATTCATCCAGGAAGGTAGAGAGAGAGAGCCCAGGATTCATCCAGGAAGGTAGAGAGAGAGAGCCCAGGATTCATCCAGAAAGGTAAAGAGAGCCCAGGATTCATCCAGAAAGGTAAAGAGAGCCCAGGATTCATCCAGGAAGGTAGGGAGAGAGAGCCCAGGATTCATCCAGGAAAGTAAAGAGAGCCCAGAATTCATCTAGGGAAGTAAAGAGAGCCCAAAATTCATCCAGGAAGGTAAAGAGAGCCCAGAATTCATCCAAGAATGTAAAGAGAGCCCAAGACTCATCTAGGAAGGTAAAGAGAGCCTAGGACTCACCCAGGAAGATAAAGAGAGCTCAGGACTCACCCAGGAAGATAAAGAGAGCTCAGGACTCACCCAGGAAGATAAAGAGATCCCAGGACTCTCCCAGGAAGGTAGAGAAACATCAGCGAAGACGCAAGAGTACAGGGAAGAGAGAGACAGGGCAGAGAACAACGGATAATTTATAAAACACGACAGAATGAAAAGGCAAAACATAGCCAGAAGTTGATGAGTGAGAAACACTGCGCAACAGCTGCGTGTGTTTATTTGCGATGCGCAGGTGTTTCGTGTGTGTCCCACTCGTCAACTTGTGGACATTGTTTACCATTATAATAATCATAACCAAAGTTATTTCGCAGCCACACGAGAAGGTTGTCTCTAGAAGGATGACGCTAAGGATGGAGTGATGAAGCTAAATGATGATGATAAAGAAGTGCATGAAGATGATAAGAGAAGGTTCAAGAAGATCTTTAAAAAGAAAGATTCAGAAGGTGGTGAGTTAGGGACAAGAAGCGGGTGCAGGAATCATCGTCACAACAAAGAGAAGAAACAACGAAACTGCTGATTAACCGCAGATTAACAGTCATTACAGCCTGGTTGATCTGGCACTTGTAGGAAGCATGGGGTTCAGATTCCCCACAAAACCTAGCCAGCAGGTTGAAGAGTTCATGCTTCATAGATGTTGACATAGGGTTCTCTTATTGTACCTATGGTGCTCCTGCGGTTTAGTGGGTTTATTCTACAAATTTTGTCGTATCTCTCACTGCTGTAAGTTGTGGTAGGGTGAAGATTTAAGGTCTGACTCAGTATTACTGACTCCATGCTGGCAGTGAACTATCTCTGTACATTCTGTAGCTCTGATATCTCTCCTGCTTTGAAAGGAACTGTGAGCACACAAGAGTGTCCTAAACGTGAGCACACAAGAGTGTCTAAACGTGAGCACACAAGAGTGTCCTAAACGTGAGCACACAAGAGTGTCCTAAACGTGAGAACACAAGAGTGTCCTAAACGTGAGCACACAAGAGTGTCCTAAACGTGAGCACACAAGAGTGTCCTAAACGTGAGAACACAAGAGTGTCCTAAACGTGAGCACACAAGAGTGTCCTAAACGTGAGAACACAAGTGTCCTAAACGTGAGAACACAAGAGTGTCCTAAACGTGAGCACACAGAGTGTCCTAAACGTGAGCACACAAGAGTGTCTAAACCTGAGAACACAAGAGTGTCCTAAACGTGAGCACACAAGAGTGTCCTAAACGTGAGAACACAAGAGTGTCCTAAACGTGAGCACACAAGAGTGTCCTAAACGTGAGAACACAAGAGTGTCCTAAACGTGAGAACACAAGAGTGTCCTAAACGTGAGAACACAAGAGTGTCCTAAACGTGAGAACACAAGAGTGTCCTAAACGTGAGAACACAAGAGTGTCCTAAACGTGAGAACACAAGAGTGTCCTAAACGTGAGAACACAAGAGTGTCCTAAACGTGAGAACACAAGAGTGTCCTAAACGTGAGAACACAAGAGTGTCCTAAACGTGAGAACACAAGAGTCCTAAACATGAGAACACAAGAGTGTCCTAAACGTGAGCACACAAGAGTGTCCTAAACCTGAGAACACAAGAGTGTCCTAAAGTGAGCACACAAGAGTGTCCTAAACGTGAGAACACAAGAGTGTCCTAAACGTGAGAACACAAGAGTGTCCTAAACGTGAGAACACAAGATGTCCTAAACGTGAGAACACAAGAGTGTCCTAAACGTGAGAACACAAGAGTGTCCTAAACGTGAGAACACAAGAGTGTCCTAAACGTGAGAACACAAGAGTGTCCTAAACGTGAGAACACAAGAGTGTCCTAAACGTGAGAACACAAGAGTGTCTAAACGTGAGAACACAAGAGTGTCCAAACGTGAGAACACAAGAGTGTCCTAAACGTGAGAACACAAGAGTGTCCTAAACGTGAGAACACAAGAGTGTCCTAAACGTGAGAACACAAGAGTGTCCTAAACGTGAGAACACAAGAGTGTCCTAAACGTGAGAACACAAGAGTGTCCTAAACGTGAGAACACAAGAGTGTCTAAACGTGAGAACACAAGAGTGTCCTAAACGTGAGAACACAAGAGTGTCCTAAACGTGAGAACACAAGAGTGTCCTAAACGTGAGAACACAAGTGATCTGAACAATATCATCATCTCTTGTCTTGAAGTTAAGCCGAGAGAGCTGCTAGAAAACTAGGGCAAAAGGACAAGCAGTAAGTAAGTAAGTAACAAGTGCAGTTAAGATCCCAATGGGATGAGCGGGGAAGACGGGATAGACGAAGAATAGCGCTGGAGAGGAATCTTCTTAGTCGTAGAAATAGAGCCAGGGCTTAACCCAGCAGCGAAGAACAAGGACAAGCAGGAGACATTGAGCTAGGAGGACAAGCAGGAGACATTGAGCTACAGGCCAGTGTATGTGACGTGCATATTTCCAAAGATATTAGAGAAGATTTATAGAAGAGCATTAATGCATCTGGAGAGGAGACGATTTAAAAAGAAAACCAGCATTGGTTTTGAGATGGGATATCACCTTTATGAAGACACTGGATTTTCACGAGGTCGCGGAGCTAAAACAAAGATTGGGATGATAAACTCTCTCTGTACTATAAAGAGTGGGATGATAAACTCTCTCCTGTACTATAAAGAGTGGGATGATAAACTCTCTCCTGTACTACAAAGAGTGGGATGATAAACTGTCTCTCCTGTACTACAAGAGAGCATCGATATGGTACTCCAGAGATTAGTGGAGATCTACAAGAACACAAGGCAATATGAGAAAAAGTACTGAGAATCAGGAATACATGAAGGAGAGAAAACAGAGAATGGGAGAGAGTAAAGAGTAGAATGTCACAGGAATCATAACGAGGACCATTACTGTTCCTAATAGAGTAAGTAAGTAGCTGCTAAAAGTGACCGAGTCTTGTATGTCCATTTTGTTGATAATATACAGTTAATAAGAGGGACGAAAACCATGAGAAGAGATATAGTCTGCAGGAGATCTGGACAAGCTGCTGATGTGGTCCAGTAAGTGGCTGCTGGAGTTTAATATACACATGTAAGTCATGAACATAGGAGAGAGAGAGAGTGTATGGTCTAGAATATAAGCAGTTGCAAATATTGTAAGAAAAGGATCTGGAGGATAGCCTATCACCAAACATATCACCGGAAGTATACATAACAATCTATTTAAATTTAACAGCATTAGTAAGATTAACAAACCTTGAACAATATTCTAGAACTGTACCAAAAGTATCCTCCAAAACTTTTACACAAAATATATTAGATCAATCATCTAATACAAGGCTCTTACCTGATCAAGCCCCTTCAAAAATTCGAAATATTCCAAAGGTTTGCAACCAGACTAGTCCCAGAACTAAACTATGCGAAACTCAAGACCGAATTACGAATTCACATACATGAATAGGAAGAGATGCGGAATTTATGAACGATTTAGAGCGGAAATTGTTCCTTAGCAACATAAGAGGAACACAAGCGACAAAAAAATGTTGAAGGAAGAATGAGGATGAGGCAGAGGACGACTGGAAAATGTTAGTCAAGTGTCCACATCAGAAACTGTAGCAACTTAAAGTATTTGTCGTTAGAGGTGAACTTAACGTTTTGATTTGGTCATTCTGGGTGTTCTAAGGTGGGATATGACTGTTGCCAAGATATCATTAGTCGTTTAGGACAGAAAATGGACCATTAGTCATGACTGGCCGCCACAAATAATTTTGAGACAAAGGAATTCGATTTTTATGTTATTTGTTTATTTCGGTTAAAGGACGAGGCAACTAAAATAAAGTAGAATTAAAAAAAACTGAAACTACCTTTAAAAAAAAATTTTATAAACTTAAAAGAATACAATATTAAGAACTATCTCAGAAAAAAATAATTCATGACAGAGCTAACAAGGAGCTTAAGACAAGAAGAAGAGCTCTACAACAGGAGCTGCTGGAGACAAGAGGAGCTCACAACAACACTGTACCATGAATATATGTATTTAGAAACAAGTACAGAACTGTCACATTAAGGGCCGTTAATGCTGTCAATACTTGCAACACCGAAAATTAAAGATTTCATTGATTACATTATAGTGTCCCTTATGATTCAACGCAGGAAGACTATTTAGACTCATTTTAAAGTGTCGCACGCACTTAAAGACAGCTCTTGGGAGAACACGTACATAATTGCTGTGGTGGAAAAAAGTAATTTCGACACTTTTTGGTAGCGTCATGTTATTTTTGCAGACTGTCATGTCGAGGCAGCTGCCTGAAGAACACTGAGGTTCATCACAACTGACGTTAATTTCCCTTCATTATCAAATGTTTATCCTTAGTCCCTTTTTTTTAGCATTTTTCCACACAGTTTTTGTGTGAGAACTTTTCACTTTGGCCACAGAGAAGTTTATGGTGTTTCATGTAACTTTCACAGTGCTTTTGTGACTATGAACGATGTCGCACCACAGTGTCAACAAATAGGGAGGGTCTCTGACCATCAGACCAATTTTGTTTTCTTGATGCTGTTCGCATCCAGGCTTAAGACAACCCGTTTCCTGACATGCACAGTGAACGTGAGAGGAACGTGTCCTTGGCACTGACAACACTGGGCCGG
This sequence comes from Cherax destructor, assembly GCA_009830355.1. Lineage (NCBI taxonomy): Eukaryota > Metazoa > Arthropoda > Malacostraca > Decapoda > Parastacidae > Cherax > Cherax destructor. Next base: position 47,681 of record WNWK01014860.1, read on the forward strand.
CATTGCTGGAGAACCAGGCGGTGTCTGCTTTGTGTGTGGTCCACCATGTGGCCTCCACCATGGGCCTCCACCATGTTCAGGGAGGCCAGGTATGACCAGCGCTTTGGTAAGATGGGGAAGGAAGAAGGATGGGTCTGGGATGGAAATATGGAAAAAGGGAGGGTGGGTGGAGGGAGGTGGGGTAAAGATGAAAAGGGGTCAACCACTTTGGCGAATTTTATACAAGTGTTTATGTTGTTTTCATGCATACATTGAATTCATAAGATGGGTATCCTCCTGCCATCAGGCACACAGTTATACCACAGTTGTGCACAGTTTTTTGAAGAGGTCAGTTAATGTTGCGCCCCTTGAATCCTCAATGTATATAATGTATATTTCAATTTTCTATAGTTTTATATTGCGAAACTGATTATAGCTAAATCGTTAATATTTGGTTTTATTATTATTAGACTATTATTTAATTATATATATATTAGGTAGGATGTAATATTTTATGTTGTGCTGGGTAGAATCCTTGGTGTTGGCAAACGACTGTTAGGCTGCCGGCGTCTTGTTGCGGGGGGGGAGTCAGTCTCTGGACACACCTGAGCTGGGTGGTTGTTCCTGTCCCTCTCTCTCTCTGGCCTGCTGCCCTCGTCAGTCAACTCCTCCTTTTTTGGGCTGACATTAGACTCTATTGGGTAGAGTATGAATTTGTTTGAGGCGAATCATACTTCCAGAACTCTGTGTAACTCTGTTCACAGAGAATAGACTAGACAGGGATTATTCGACTTTTTGGGGTTGTCACTTCGACACTCTTTGATAACTCAGGTCCAAGCTCTAGCTCAGGACCTACTTCGATAAGGCATCTGTGCACCGCCACAGTTTGGGATTGTTCCTGAACCTAGTTTCAGTAGTAAGGGGTTTTGGACTGTTTTGGAGGATCTACTGATGGTCCCCAGTTAAGGGCGATTTTCTATCTCCTTGTTCCTGATGCTTGTTGCTTTTGTTATAGTGCTGTTCTCGAAGTGGTCATTTTTACTAGACAATCAAGCTGTTCTGGTTGTCAATTTGTTAGTACAGCTAGTTTAGAGTTGTTCTGTCGTACACTGGTTGAGTCGAGTCATAGTTACCGGAACTCGTACACACATTCATTATTATTTATATATATTTTATTACGGACATTGTACCTGATGGTACCCTGAGTTTTTATATATATGTGCCCTCAGCACAGACTTGTATATAGAGACAGTGTAGGAGCTACCCTCCTAATTAACCTAATTGATATATTAATATTTAAATTGATTTACTTCTCCTAGATTTTCTCACTTTAATAAATCTTTTAAATCATTTACTTTGGTTAGTACCCATCAGTTGAATCCCCTTTATCTATATAATATGTTAATGAACCAGGTATGCTTTGTTGCAAAAGCCCAGTAACAGGCTGGATGCTAGAAGGGCCCTTTCTAGTTTCACTGGAGATATCTATTATTAATAGATATCGGCATTTGTAACAAATTTCCGGGAGGTTTTGATCCAAGGTGTTGAGGATTGTCCCGTTTCCATACTAGTAACTCTTGGTCAAAAAACTTTGGGGTAATTTCTTAATTGAAGACTAGGAGTTTGGTCTTGTACAACATCATAGGGGGAAAAGTACCGCCCGTCTCTTGATCCAAGGGATGGAAATATTGTTAATGAGCTCTGCTCCAAGACAACCAACACTAGTGTAAATTGTAAAGTAAATTCTTACATTAGGATTCTACCCATAATCACTCTCCATATTGTACTTATGTTCGTGATGTATGATAAGGTGAAAAAGTTAATTGATACTCTGACTTTGTCTAAGTTACGTACTTTAAAGCTTCAGACTTGTTGGCAGGTGCCAAATCTGGGTGTGACGTACAATAGTTACACCGCAGTAACAGTCAGAGCATTAATTAAAGATCTTTGTTTCCTGATAATACAGAGTTTGATTCTGAATCAGGAAGAGTTAGTGTCACAATTAGTAAATATGTCGCTAATTGATGACGTAGAAAAGGGAGCAACTCAGGCAGAAGTTTCTGAGCCCAGCAAACTGCTCAGTTTTCTTTTTCCCCCTTTCCCGTCTGCCTCAGACATTAGTTCAGAGTGTAGAATATGAGCCCCATACTAGTTTTTATCTCACCTG
>WNWK01014861.1:0-49826 GCA_009830355.1 Cherax destructor
TCGCCTCGTACCCTTTAGGTGGTATGCCTGGCAATATAAGTTACAGCACTGTCTTTCCTGAATTTATGTGTGGCACATTTCAGGGTGGAAAAACTTACAGGACAGGAGGTTGCATTTGCCTGTTTTCATATGGGCACGGCATTTTCTGGGGTGATCATAATTGCATGACCCATCTGATTTCCCAGATTTTCCATGCCTGCAGATACCAAGTGCATAATATTCACATATGCCTGGTTTCCGTTTGCCCTGGTTTTTTGTGACTGTGTTCCCCATTGGTGGGCGTGTTCCTGTCTCGTGTCTGCCTTCGTTACTAGTGCTAACAATGGAGCCTTCAACTTTTTCTGGTAATTTATCTTCAGTATTTCCCTGGGCATCCCCTTGTTTACTATCTACCGTGGTATTGCTAGTTTGTACCACTGTTTTGTGTGTGTCCTTGTCTACACCTGTTTCCCCATCATTTATTTCACTAGAGCTACTGTCCCTCTTCAGGTCACCATCATTTATTTCTCCCTTCTTAAATATACTGGATATCATTTCAACATCTGTACCAGGGGCGGTAACACCATCTGGCCCTGTTTTGATGTATTTTTGATGTATTAAAAAATCAAGCACGTGCCATGAATTGGCCATGTAAGCATTGGGATACATTGTTGCACACAGCTTTGACTGGCAGAGCTAAAAAATGTACTGCTGCTTTGCCATTTGCCAAATACATTGACTATGACACTGTCAAGGAAACCATTCTCGAGACATATAATTTGTTACCTGTAAGTTACCAACGTGCATTTCGTATGTTACAACGACGATAAGGTCAAACTTGTGTGGAGTTTGCCCGTGAGAAAAAGCTTGCATTTGAGAGGTGGTGTAGAGCCTCCCAGTGTAAGACTTATGACAGTCTCGTTCAGCTGCTACTTCACGAGTTCAGCAACTGTATGTCTGCTGATGTACAGGAATATCTGATCAACCACACTGCCTCAGATATTCTAGAGACTGCAGCATTAGCTGACAACTACGAAATTTCTCACAAAATTGTACGTATCAAAACTGATAAAAAATGGTAACTAAAAAATGTCCTAGGAATTGGAAAACCAAATCTGCTGATCAGTGTCGGCCTAAAAACTCATGCTACTGTTACTTCTCGTACCTTCACCAGGAAATCTGAAATTCCTGAATCTGTCTCTGTAGCTAGACAGAAGTCTAATGCTGAGAAGAAGAATGTCAAATGTACCTACTGTCTTAGAAAAGATCATACTCGAGAGTATTGTTTTAAGTTAGAAAGAGATATGAGACAAGATCGTGCGGCTGGCGCTCCCACTCAAGTAGTATCTTCTTCGGTGCAACAAGGGCACCTACAACCTAGTAATTCTGATCCTGCTGTTTTGAAGAATGTTCCTCAGAATAGATGACTAGCATCAGACCGAGTGTCTGATGAGAAGATTCGTTCAGCTACGAGTCCGTACTTGTCGAGAGGCAAAGTAGGACTTGACGAATCCAAGCTTACTGAGATAATTACTTTTCAAGACACAGGTAGTTATCTCACTTTGTTAAGAGATGTATTGCCTTTAACTAATGATACTTATACCAAGATAGATGTGTTGTTAGAAGCCTATGGAGGTGCTGTTATTAAGTTCCTCTTCACAAAGTATCCATTGAAACAACTATTATTCTGGTTATATTTCAGTTGGTATTTCCAGTAGGGCATTTCCTATCAGGTCAGTGGACTTGTTGATAGGGAACGATATCCTTCAAGCTGGTATTTGTAAAGAACCACTTGTGATTGATAATACCACTGAGGATAATTATGCCATTGAAGCTTGTAGAGAGAAGCCTATATTATTCCTTCTCAGTGCAATAACTAGTGCTATGTCAAAGATACAACAACAACCATCCTTGTCTCCTGCTGAGTTAGTTGATGATAATGACTTGGGGTTGAATATGTTGTTCAGTGATTCCCTGCACCCAGAATCACTAGCACTGATACCCCCTCCCCCTCCTACCTCATCAGCCTAGTCAAGACACAACTGATGTTAAGATTCTAACTCACGACGATTTAATCAAGGATCAGTTTGTTGATCAGTCTTTGGAGAGACTGAGAGATATAGCAGTTACTGAGAGTGAAGCAAAGGATCTCGATAATTGTTACTATTACAGTGAAGGTGTACTAATGGAGAAAAGTACAAGTCAGTTGTCAGCTGACAGTGATTCCACCACAGTCAAGCATCTTGTTTTACCAGTTACATTTCGTGAGCAAGCTCTTGATTTTGCTCACAATAGTCCCATAGGAGGACATTTGGGTGTCAGGAAGACACTAGGTAAACTGGCAAAACATTTCACTTGGCCGAGAATAAGGGACACTGGTGCTGATCATGTGCGACGTTGCCACGTCTGTCAGGTGACAGGCAAACCAGCTCACACGCCTCCACCTGCCCCTCTCATACCAATAATTGTAAATAGTGATCCATTCTCACATCTTATCATAGATTGTGTTGGTCCTCTGCCTAGAACCAAGTTGGGGAACCAATACCTGTTTACAATAATGGACGCAGCTACACGCTATCCTGAAGCCATTCCTTTGAGAAAAATTAATGCTCGTGCTATTGTCAGGGCATTGATGAAATTTTTCTCCCAGGTTGGATTGCCTCGAGAGATACAGTTGGATCAGGGATCCAACTTCACCTCTAAGATTTTTCGAGAAGCGTTATTCTGCCTAGGAATAAAATCAGTACTTTCTACCAGTTACCACCCTCAGTCACAAGGTGCTCTAGAGAGATTTCATCAGACACTGAAGTGTATGATGAGAGCCTATTGTGAACATTTTTCTAGAGACTGGGATGAAGGTGTACCTTTTCTTCTGTTTGCTATGAGAAAAAGTGAGCAAGAAAGTTTAGGATTTAGTCTGTTTGAGCTAATATACGGACACCAAGTGTGTGGTCCTCTTGCTGTGTTGAAAGACGTGTGGCCAGGAAAATCTAATCCATCATTAAGCACCTCACATTCATTAACCCTTTTAGGGTCCAAGGCCATTTTTGGAAGGGGTGCACCAGTGTCCAAGAATTTAAAAAAAAAAAAAAAAAAAAAATGTTCTTATGAAATGGTAGAGAATCTTTTTCTGAAGGTAATAAAACAAAAAGTACGAAATTTGATTGTAAATTGACGAAATTATGCTCTCGCGAATTTTGATGTGTCAGCGATATTTACACATCAGCGATTTTGCCGACTTTGACTCCCATTTTAGGCCAATTACATCATTTCAGTAGACAAAATTCTTAGCTATTTCACTAGTATTACTTCTATTCTATCGATTGAGCACAAGAAATCGCCCAGTCAACTGTTTCAACTACAAAATAAAGTGATTGGAAATTGGTAATTTAGCCAAATTAACTCAAAGTTCAAAATATTCCAATTTCAAAATAGGGTGTAGAATAAACAATGCAGACATTCCTGGCACTAAAGTAACATTTCCTCTGTTCATTAGTTACGTTTTCAGTCTTTATAAATGAATTCCATTTTTATTTTTTATTCGCATAATGAATTTTTATTCAAACAAAAAATGGAAGATGTACTGTTATTTAATATTGTAATTGTACAAATAATATCACCACATTTGTGAACGTATATTAGACCCACCAGCTGGCACGTATTAGACGTATGAGGTCATTTGTTTACTCTTGAACATAGGCAAAAATTTAAGATTTCCACTATTTTGAGCTCAGTTTCAAGCCATTTCCAGTACTAAAACCAATGAAAATAATTTCTATCTTCCATTCTATCAAATGAGACCAAGAAATCGCAAATACAACTATAAAAAGTATACAAAAAACACTGTAAAAATGCTGTTTTAATCGAAAATTACGGTTTCAGTTTTCTTCTCTCATTATGCACTGTTGCTGCAGGATTTGTTTTATGTGGTGCACACTTACCACATAGATGTATTCTCTCATACCTAGGCCCAAATTTACCGCTCAAAGCTTATCTGAGTGAGCTGAGCTCATGACGTAGAACTACGGTTTGGACCCTGAAAGGGTTAATGCAGAAGCATTTAACTGCTGCTCGAGAGCTGCTGCGAAAAACCTAGTTTCAGCTCAGGCTAGGATGAAACAACAGTATGACAAGCGTGCTGTCTCTCGCTCTTTTAAAGCAGGTGATAATGTGATGGCTCAGAAATTAGTACCAAGACATGCTCTACAAGCCAGGTATGATGGTCCCCTGGAAGTTTTTTTTTTTTTTATATTTTATTTAAAAACACATATATACATAACAATCCAATAAATGCCCAAAAATAAATCAGGCTCATATAAACAAAAACAAGCAAACAGAACAGGAATAAACACATCTGTCAATATATCCTATAATAAGAACCCGTGCCAAAAGCACATGAACAAAAAATGTCCATCCTACTACCATCCTAGCTAATTCTTTCTATACAATAACATAACACTCTGTCAATGAAACTGTACATACACTGTCTCAAAAACACCATAAAATTAAACCATTGGTTACATATCTTACTTCTTCCCTACCACAAAACGCAGTACATAGGCATGAAATAACATAAAACCTTAAACTTTCTGCCTATAAAACAGTTGTTGCACAATAACACATAAAAACAACTGACCCCGAAACAAGGGTCACACCACAACATCATCTTAAATAAGAAATACATTAACATCAAGCCATCACTACCATAGACAACACTGTCTACAACACAACGTCACACTCCCACATCGGAGAATAAGTCCACACAAAACACATTTGTATTGCATACATATACAAACACTCTAGAAAAAACACATAAATATGCAGAAGCTGCACATAATGTAAAATTCAAACAAAAGATAGTAAACCTAAGAAAAACATAGCAAAACATCAACTTAATCCTACATGAATTGCCACAGATACCTGGGCCAACTGCACCCAAGCACACCTGCACACTGTCGGTTGTCTAACACCTAATACCTCCTAACCTCAAACCTGCCACATAAATGCAAACTGCCAGCACATCACCACCGACAAACCCTACTACTTGAACTTCAGAATATTACACTACTACATCCTAGAGGAAAACCCCATGCGTCCATGACCCCCCCAACCAACATCACTCCAATTCTGAGTCAATACACACATGAAAAAATTACCTACAACCCCATAAAACCCCCGAAACGTCCAAAACTCGGACACCCACGATACCACCCCAACCCAACCCATCCTAGCTTCAACCCTGTAAACCCACACCTAACCAACCAAACTATAGCCTAGTCAACCCCTTCCCGATATGCCCAACCTCCCCCCTCCCCCCCACTCGACCAGTCCCCCTCGATTGGCTCCTACTTCATCCCCAAAACTTTAAAAGGGACACCACCGTCATCGTTCTATAACCCTCAGAGAAAAGTCTCAACCTAAGTTCTCCCATACAAACCCTGATTCCTACATTTCGTCCTGTAAAAATGTGCCGCCAAGGCACGAACCCGCCTCCCACCCACTACCTCGCGCATACCCCACGACACATATATGAAATCAACCACCAGGTACATTAACCCTCTACGTACATTTTCCTCAAACCCACCAATATCCAGGCTTAAAGCCCCTAACATCGAAAGCCCACACCCACCCACTCTCCTCAGAACCCGTCCAAACCATTCCCGTACCCTGCCTAAATCTTCACAAAAATACACCGCATGGTAGGACGTATCCAAAAACCCACATCTCAAACAAGTACCCTCACTCGCTAAACCCATTAAAAACAATTGTGCTTTAGAAGCCAAGATTGCATGTAGGAATCAAAAAACCGTCTCCCTAACCCTCGCCCTCAGCCTCAACTTCTGGAAACCTACCCAAGTCGCCCACCAATTATACTTTGGGTACTCTGCTACCCCCTGCACTATACCCCCCCCTCCCCAAGCTTGTCCAAAACCCCCACCCGAAAACTCCTTGGCTCTCTGACGACTAGTAAAACCCTCAACATTGCCTCACATAAACTCAGGTCACGTCCACTCCACCACCTCCGTACCTCACACATGACCACTCCCACCTGCTTACCCCCCACCCCTCCCTCCTCCACATATCTCTGCTTTACATATATCCCTATAAGCCTCCTATGTAAGGATATCAACCCCAAACCTTCCTTACTAACCAGAGTCAAGACAACCTCCTTATTGAGCCAATGTCTACCAAAACCCCATATATACCGCAACGCTCTCCACTGTAATAATTCAACATCTCTCCCCACGAGTGGGTATACCCTTGCCACATGCCACAATTTACTATACAGTAAAACATTCACTACCATAAACTCCTGCATTAACGTCACATCTCCCGGTCTCCATCCACTCATTCGCGCTGCGCTATTGTCACCATTACCACATTAGAAGAATTTTCATCCCTCGCCTTGCCTTACTCACATCATTATAAAAAATTATCCCACAAATTTTCAAGCACTCAACAACATGCCAACCATACCTCTTCCCCAAATACCTGCCCACCCACGTCCCCACCTCTAACAATTTAGATTTTACCCTGTTAATCCTCATCCCCGTAGCTGCCCCAAAAACACTTATAATCCTCCCTATAGCATCTAACCCCTCCCACCCACCTACGAGAATTGTTGTGTCATCAACATAACCCACTCTTCCAGATGCACAACCAGGTACCTGACCCTCCTCCCCTACCCCCTTCGATACTAACCTATAAAAAGGATCCTGTAAGCATGCAAACAGAATTTCGACAAGGGCACCCCTGCCGCAAACCCCGCTTCATGTCCACCACGTTTCCCACCCTTCCATTCACTTGAACCCGCACCAAAGCCCCCTCATACAACGTTTGAACCCAACCCACTACTTCATTCCCAAAGCCCTGCTTACGAAGAATGTCAAATAACATATTTCTATCCACACTGTCATAAGCCGTTTCCCAATCAAGCCCTAAAACCCCATTCCCTCTCAACCCTCGATGAATGACCTAATCCTACCATGCCCATTCCCCATACACCTCCCCAGTATCCCATACTGACCACGTTCTATGATAGAATCCAAAACTTTTTTAACCCTATTACCCAAAATCCTTGCAAAGATTTTGTAATCTGCACATAAAAGTGAAATAGCTCTGTAATCCCTAATCGTTTCCACCAATTTTCCCTTAGGCACTAAAACCACAACTCCAGTGCGCTGATCCTCATCCATATACCTTACTTCCTTCAAACGATTGAAAACTTTTGTCAAACATTCCTTCAACACTCCCCAATGTTGAACATAAAAATCACTAGGTAAGCCATCCACTCCCGGCGCTTTACCCATCTGCATCCCCTTTACTGCGAACCACACTTCCTCCTCAGTTATACTACCCTCCATACCTTTCCTCTCCTCCTCACTAATCCCTACCTGTATACCCTCCAAAACTTCCTCTTTCGCCTTCACCTCCTCCAACCTCAGGTCTAGATACCGCCAAAACCAAACATCCACAAACCCACTCATACCCTCTGTCGACCGCAGTACCTGTCCCTCCATATACCCACCCAACTCCTCGTGCACCTTCAATGACGTCATCGTCATACCCTGCCTCCTCTTTCGAAAACCACGCAAGACAGTCAAAGATGGTTTGTCCCCCCACAGCACATCCTCAATACCTGCCCTCACTCTGATAGCCTGGAATCTCTCATTCTGTATATCCTTCAACTGGCCCCTCAAAACCTCTATGTCCTCCAGCGAGTAACCCCCCACATAACAATCCCGCAACTGCCCCTCCAAATACCTCTGCAGGCCATAACGCACCGCGCCTGCTCTCTACCTTCACGTTTATAAAAATCCTGAATACCTACTTTCGCCACTCCATTCCACCAACCCACCACATCTTCCCGGTCCTTCCCATCATTCCACATCCCCTCCCACCACTCCTCAAAACTCCTCCTACACAGTTCCCTCTGCAATAAGCCCACGTTAAGCTTCCAATAACTAGCATACATTCTAACAGCTCCCTCCCATCCCAACACTGCCAACACACCCCTGTGATCGGAAAACCCAACATCAACGCAATCCACGCCCTCCACTACAACATCCCTCGACACATACACACGATCGAGTCTTGCAGCATAGCCCCTACATATGAACGTATGTTCTATATGCCACCCACCGCCCCCTACCACATCTCTGACTCCTGCTGCACACAAAACATCACGCAAAACCCCCAACTCACACCCCGCCCCTCTCGGTTCCACATCCCTCTTCCTAATCACACAATTCCAATCCCTGTGATAATAGTCACAACTGGCAACCCACGTAAGAATATATCAACTCCTCTCTCACAAATTCTTCCTTAGTTTTTCTACAACTTATAGCCGGCATATAAACTCCCACTATACACACTCTGACATTCCCCCATAAACCCTCAACCCTTACCACCCTCCCACCTCCCCCTCTTCCCATGCCAACAACCGAAAGGGACTGGTCACACGTATTCCTATAGCCACCCCTCCCTTGAATCTACCCGCACTACCCGCATAAACTGTAAACCCACTTAACGTCAAATCTCTCCCCATCCTATAATTATGCTCTTGCAATATACACACATCCACATTTAAACGTCTTAATGTCACCTCTACCCATTTACGTTTGACCTCCGCTCAGAGGCCATTTACATTCATCGTTAAACACCTGAAAAGAACGCAGGGGCTTTCCTCTACTTTTCAACTTCCTCGTCACTACCGACTTTCCCTTATTAATGCTCTCTTCCTCTACTGACACTCCCAGTACTTGCCTGTCTGCTTTCCTGTCCCTCCCTCCCTCTCTACCCTTGACACTCCCCTGTCCCCCTTTCACCACCTCCACCCAGGCCTTCTTGCACACCTGTTGCCCAGGTGTTAGGACATCGTCCTCAACTAGACCACTAGGCCTTTTCCTGGAGTCCCCTGTAGCCTCCATAGCCTCACAATCCTCTCCCCTGTGCACTTCTACACCAACCTCCTGGACCTGAAGGCAAGGCCCACTCTCTGTGATGCCCATCACACTCGTCCCTCCTCACATCTGATCCTGAGTCCACCACACCATGCTGTGTGCCCTCACACACTGTCCAACAACAGTGGAAAATCCTCCAAAAGTGGCTCAGACAAAACCAAGTTCACACCTTCCGGCAGAGCCACTTCCTCCGTCTCCGCTGTCTCGCCATCCTGGGTCACCTGTGACAACGTTAGTACGCACTCATCCTCCTTATCAACAATGTCACTCCATTGTCCACTTGGCACCACGCTCATATTCTCCTGTGGCGACTCATCCATAGCATCCACGACCACCACGTCATCCTTCCTCATACCATAAGCAGCGCCATGTCTCTGATGGCCCATCCGACGATCACATGCCGCCGCCACATGTCCAGGTAATCCACACAGACGACATGTTCGAACTTGGCCTGCGTAAGTCACATAGACTTGCTGCCGGAACTCATCCATCATGAACCTTCTGGCAGCCCGGCATAAGTCCCCTGTGCCCACCATCCCACCGTTGCTGCATGGACGTCACCAAATTGACTGAAGACGTTTCGCACATCAACATCCAATGCTTGGAACGGCACGTTTCGAACCCGTATATATGTGTAGTACCGGGACACATCTCGAAGCCGTACCTCTAATCCTGTGTTGATGACAATCCTCTTCTCCTGATACGTTTCAACCACTCGCTCATATGCGCTGGCCACTGCAAATTTGACAAGAATCCCTCAAAATAGCTGGGAGGAGAACATCTGCATTGCTTGGGTAAATCGCGCCCTGCAACACTTCAATACAGACAGTATTGACACGTCGTCTGTAGCGCTTCACCATGTTGATGAAAACTACCAGTTCTCAACTCCACCGCTAGGGACCAAAAACAAGCACACCCACACTCCGCAAAGGCTGGGCAGCAAATGATTTGTCCCCTGGAACTAGTGAAGAAGCTTAGTGACGTAAATTACCTAGTACGCCTGCCTGGGAAGAGAAAATCCAATCATGTGTACCACATTAATCAGCTCAAGGCATACTACTCTAGCCCTCTACCTACTGCTTATATTCTTCCTAGACCACAAGAAGAAAACATCAGTCTACCTGACATCTCTAGAGGTATTGAGGTGCGTTTAGAAAATTCAGTGACTCTACAATCACTAGATAATTTTCTAAGTAACCTTGATGCTGATAAAGCAAGTAATGTTAAGAACATGATTTTGCAGTACCCTGAATTGTTTAGTGATGTTCCTAAGAGATGTACTCTGGGAGTACATGATGTTGATGTACAGGGAGCTTCACCCATTAAGCAATCACCATACAGAGTCCAACAAAACATAGAGCATTGAGAGAAGTTGACTTTTTGTTATCTCATGGACTTATTGAACGCACAAAAAATTCAAGGGCTTCGCCGTGTATATTAGTGCCCAAGCCTGACGGTACTTTCAGAATGTGTACTGATTACAGGAAAGTGAACTCTGTCACCTTGCCCGATGGTTATCCCTTACCTCGCATAGACGACCTGATTGATCGTGTGTCAGGAGTGTAGTGATACCGCTCTTGTGGGAGCGCAGCAGGACACAATACTGCACCACCTCAGGGGCCCCTTACAATAACAACATAGTACAGCGATGGCCCAGCACATGGCGTGGTTCTCTCTTACACAGATACATTCGTGATGCAGATTACATGGTAAGCTTAAATATGTCGCCAGTAGCTATAGCTTTTCTGAGGACATATGCACCTTACATCACCTGTCCTGCAGCAGCAGTCATTAGATGTATTTTCTTCTGTTGCAGACATGTACCATGGATTCTGTGTTCAATAAAGCCTAGGAATAAGGCCTGTGTTGTTTTTATCACAACAATTTATTGAACACAGATATCCTGGGCTACCTGGTGGCGATTCTGAGCTAGACTGCACCACAACATGGAACGTTTACTGAAACCTGAGAGGCTAGACTCTGACCCCAGTGTATCAACGGCTGCTCAGGAATGGAAGCACTGGTTTAAGACTTTCGAAAACTTCTTGAGAGTCTTTCCTCAGGAAGATCTAGATAAACTAAGCCTGCTCATCAACTTTGTGTCACCTAAAATCTATGAGGTTATTTCTGAGTGTAATACCTATGAAGTCTCAGTATATTAAGCCCACAAATGAAATCTTTGCACGATATCGTCTTGCAACTCGCCGCCAGCAGATTGGTGAATCCTTAGAGGAATACTTTCAAGCATTGAAAATATTAGGTAAGGACTGTAACTTCCAAGCGGTGACAGCTTCTCAGTATTGTGAAGAGTCCACCAGGGATGCTTTTATCAGTGGCCTGCAATCACCAATAATAAGGCAGCGTTTATTGGAGAATAAAACTCTGGACTTAGCCACTACCCTTGACCAGGCAAGAGCATTAGATTCAGCCCAGAAGAATTCTGAAGTGTACAGTACTACCCAGCCTTCTCGAGTATTAAGTGCTGCAACTCCCGACCAAGACTCTTTTAATGAAGTTACTGTGGAACCTGCTTCAGTGACAGCAGCTGCAGGCACAAAGTGTTTCTTTTGTGGTTTTTCAAGACATCCACGTCCAAAGTGTCCGGCTCTTGAAGCAATGTGCCATCAATGCCATAAGAAAGGTCACTTTGCTAAAGTATGTCGTGCTAATGCATCAACAAGAGCTAGTGCTTCTACGCATTCTGACCAAGCGACTCTAGCAACAGTGACTTCTGCTCCAAATTCACTGTCAAAGGCAGTTGTGAAAGTGTTCATCAAAGGAACAGAAGTAGATGGTCTGATTGACAGTGGCAGCTCAGAGAGTTTCATCAACCTTGACATAGTTAAACGCCACTCCTTGACAGTACATCACTCATCAGGTACCGTTTCCATGACATCAACATCTCTCTCTATTCAGACGTTAGGGTTTTGTAAGGTAAACCTTAAGAGTTAATGGCAGGGATTATCAAGATGTACATTTAGCTATTCTGCCACAACTGTGCTCTGATGTGATCCTTGGTCAGGACTTTCAGAAGCGTCATGGTAGTGTTACCTTAACATATGGAGGTGAACTGCCTCCTCTCGTTGTCTGTGGTCTTTGCACTTTAAGGGTAGACCCACCAAAGCTGTTTGCGAATCTTACTGCGGATTGTCATCCTATATTAGCTAAGTCACGCCGCTATTCTTATGAAGATAGGATGTTCATTGAGATAGAAACTCAGAGGCTGCTGAAGGAGGGTATTATAGAACCAAGTAATTCTCCTTGGCGTGCACAGGTCGTTGTTGTCAAGGATGATTATAGGAAACGGAGGCTGGCTATCGACTATTCTGAGACAATCAACAAATTTACACTTCTTGATGGGTACCCTCTACCTCGAATTGATGATACAGTGAACAAAATTGCTCAGTACTATGTGTTTAGCACAATTGATCTACGAAGTGCCTATCATCAAGTCCCTATAAAGAATGAAGATAAACCATACACAGTGTTTCAGGCTAGTGACGGCCTCTATCAGTTTACCAGAGTCCCTTTTGGGGTTACCAATGGGGTAGCCTGTTTCCAACGAATTATGGATTCACTCATTCAGGAAGAGCAACTTATGGGAACTTATGCATATTTAGATAACATTACCATTTGTGGCAAGACCCAGGAGGAACATGATGCAAACCTTGATAAGTTTTTGGAAGCTGCCAAGAAGAAAAATATCAGTTACAATGAAGAAAAGTGCACTTTTTCCACTAAAAGGCTTAACATCCTTGGTTATGTGGTGGAAGGAGGTGCAATATCCCCAGACCCTGAAAGACTTCGACCTCTACGGGAACTTCCAATGCCCCAAGACAAAAAGTCACTCCAAAGAAATCTTGGTCTCTTTGCTTATTACTCACAGTGGATCTACAACTATTCAAGTAAAGTTCGCCCACTGAGTGCTACCACGATATTTCCTGTGACAAAGAAAGCAGAAACTGCTTTCTATACTCTCAAACAGGACATTGAAAACTCAGTAGTTCAGGCCATTGATGAGTCCCTACCATTCGAGGTGGAAATGGATGCATCTGAAGTTGCCATTGCTGCAGTCCTATCTCAGGCAGGACGTCCCATAGCTTTCTTTTCAAGAACTTTTCAAGGATCAGAGAAGTGCTATGCTGCTGTAGAAAAGGAAGCCCAGGCCATCATAGAAGCAGTTCGCCACTGGAGGCATTATTTAACAGGCAGACATTTCACTGTAAGGACTGACCAACGGTCCGTGATGTATATGTTTGACAAGAAGCACATGTCATGATTTGCAATCACTCTCAGAGCTCCACAAGGCCTTGTGTCACCCAGGAGTTACACGCCTGTATCATTTTGTTAAATCTAAGAATATGCCCTACTCAATGGAAGATGTGCGACAAGTGATCAGATCATGCAGAGTATGTGCAGAGTGCAAGCCAAACTCTCACCAACCAGAGAAAACTCATCTCATAAAAGCCACCCAGCCTTTCGAGAGACTGAATATAGATTTCAAAGGACCTCTACCAAGCATAAACCAGAATAGGTATTTCCTTAACATAGTAGATGAATATTCCAGGTTTCCTTTTGTGTTCCCCTGTGCAAATATGACTGCTTCAACTGTCATCAGTTGTCTTTCCCAGTTATTCGCTATTTTTGGTATGCCGGCCTATATCCATTCAAACGGGATCCTCGTTCATGAGTAATGAACTTCAGGAGTTTTTGGCTAACAAAGGGATTGCTTGCAGCAGAACAACAAGCTACAACCCTCAAGGCAATGGTCAAGTGGAGCGGTTCAATGGTACTGTATGGAAGTCAGTTACAATGACACTGAAATCTCGCAATCTACCGGTTCAACACTGGCAGACTGTCTTACCTGATGCCTTTCACTCTATTAGATCATTGCTGTGCACAGCTACTAATGCTACCCCTCATGAGAGACTCTTCAACTATTCACGTCGTTCCTCTACGGGAGCCTCCATGCCCACCTGGTTATGTCAGTCTGGACCCATTCTCCTGAAGAGTCACCGTAGGATGAACAAGACGGATCCTTTAGTGGAAAAGGTAGAGCTCCTACAAGCTAATCCACATTATGCCCACATTCGCTACCAAAATGGTGAAGAGACTACTGTATCTACAAGACACTTAGCCCCAGTTGAAACCAATGTTAGTGCGGAATCTCAAGATACACCAATAGATGTTGCGAAAGATGCTTCGGTTTCTCCAGGGAAGCTCCTTGAGGCTACCCCTATTGAAATAGAGGACGCAGCTCCAGCAGATAGTCAAACCCCGCTAGAAAATACTGAACCCGGTGAAGAGGCTCAAGGGCTACGAAGGTCTGGGGACGTACACGTCACCCACCTAACTAACCGTTTGGAGGATTACTGTATCTGATATTTTAGAAGGGAGAGATTGTAGTGATACCACTCTTGTGGGGAGCAGCAGCAGGACACAATATTGCACCACCTCAGGGGCCCCTTACAATAACAACATAGTACAGCGATGGCCCAGCACATGGCGTGTGGTCTCTCTCTTACACAGATACATTCGTGATGCAGATTACATGGTAAGCTTAAATATGTCGCCAGTAGCTATAGCTTTTCTGAGGACATATGCACCTTACATCACCTGTCCTGCAGCAGCAGTCATTAGATGTATTTTCTTCTGTTGCAGACATGTACCATGGATTCTGTGTTCAATAAAGCCTAGGAATAAAGCCTGTGTTTTTATCACAACAAGGAGCACAGTATGTCAGACGTTTAGATCTCTTACGAGGATATTATCAAGTCCCTCTTACTGAACGTGCTCAAGAAATATCTGCTTTCACTGTTCAAGATGGATTGTTCAACTATCTCGTCACTCCATTCGGCTTGTGTAATACTGCTTCGTCATTTCAACGTATTATGAACGAGTTGACCTGCAACTTAGACAGAGTAGAAGCCTATCTTGACGACTTAGTGGTGTACAGTGACAATTGGGAACAACACTTGACACGTCTCAGAGCTTTGTTTGAGAAACTGACACATTATAATTTAACTGTTAACTTGGCTTGGCTAAGTGTAGTTTTGGTCAAGCCAAGATTACCTATCTAGGGTTTTGTATAGGCCAAGGTGAGGTTGCTGCTATTGATGCTAAAGTTCATGCTATTGCTGCATTTCCAGTGCCACAGGATAGGAAGGGTGTGCAAAGATTCCTGGGTATGGCAGGTTATTATCACAGGTTCTGTCCTAACTTTGCTCAAGTCGCTGCTCCTCTCACTGAGCTCACTAGTAGCAAAGTCCAGTTCATCTGGACTCGAGATTGTTCAGACTCATTTACAAGGTTGAAGCGCTTGCTTTCCTCTGCCCCTGTTTTGCAAAGTTCTAACTTCAACCTACATTTCTTTTTGCATATAGATGCGAGTGGTTATGCAGTGGATGCTGTTCTGTTGCAACAGACAACATCTACTGACATATTGCATCCTATGCTACTATTCCTCTAAACTCAAATGACATCAGAAAAACTATGCCACTATTGAGAAAGAGGCTCTAGCTCTCGTGGTTCGTTAGAACATTTTGATGTATATTTGGGCACTTCTCCTTTTAAGATAAATGTATTTTCAGATCACAATACTCTCACCTATATTAACACCATGAAGAGTAAAAATGGTAGGATAATGAGGTGGGCTCTCAGAATCCAACTTTACTCCATAAGTATTAAACATATCAGTGGTCCATGTAATGTAATTGCTGATGTTCTGTCACGTCCTTAATTATCATTGTAACATTTAAATTAACGTAAATTTTTGTGCCCAATATACTACTTTGTTACTTGCTGCTTTGATTAATTAAGTAATGTAAAATCAATACTAGTGCAACAGTTTGTCGTGATGGGGGGCATTGCGACCCAAGAATGGGTCCCAATGTGTATACATGTTTATGATATATTTCATGTATATTTCCATTTTCTATTTTATATTGCTGATACATGCAAAGACATTGTGTAGTTTTAAAAATAGGTTAGATAAATACATGAGTGGGTGTGGGTGGGAATGAGTTTGGACCTGACTAGCTTGTACCACCAGGTCAGTTGTCATACTAATTCCTTAAGTGGTAGTGACCTGACTATCTGGAGACTGAGCTCCAGGTGGTCTGCTAGATAATTATACGAGTGGGTGTGAGTTGGTCCTGACTAGCTTGTGCTACTAGCTCCTTCCTTAAGTGAATGTAACCTGACCTGGCTGGGACAGGCCATTAGCTTAAGCCTGTTGGAGACTTCGACCTGCCTCACATGGGCCAGTAGGCCTGCTGCAGTGTTCCTTCTTTGTTCTTATATCCTCGATAATAGCTAAATCGTTAATATCTCGCTTTATATTATTATTTGAGTTAGCTATTGTAATCGGTAGGATGTAACATTATATATTGTGTTCATGTTTGTATTATTATTATTATTATTATTATCAAAAGAAGCGCTACACCTCAAGGGTTATATAGTGCGGCGGGGCAGGACAGGATGCAGGGAGAATGGATTGTAAGCGGGAGATGGATGATTAGTAGGGTATGGAGTGCAGCAGGACAGTGGGTAGTGCAGGGATAGAGGGTACCAAGAGATCGAGGTAGAAGGGACTGAGGGAGTTGCTAGAGGTATAATCTTTAGAGTTTGTGTAGTAAGTCAATTTCTGTCAAAAAGTCAACGAGACAGTCAGGATTATAGGAGTGTCCATCAGCAAGAAGGGAAGGTAAAGAAAGGGCCACAGAGCGAAGACACCGTGGGAGATAAATTCTGCATGCTCGTTGATAAAGTGGACAGTCAAACAGAATATGTCTAACAGACACTGGAACCTGACAATGCTCACAGAGAGGGGCAGGGAGCCTCTCCATGAGATACCCATGCGTAAGACGAGTGTGGCCAATGCGAAGACGGGAGAGTGTAGTCTCCAAACCTAGACATTGGTGATAAGGCGGCTAGAAACCTATATTTGGGTGCGAAGGAGGGTAGCAATGACCGCAAAATACTCCGTAAAAGGAACACCTCTATATAAAACTGGAAGGTCATGTACTGCTGACCGCGTAGCAGTGTCTGCCTGTTCATTGCCCTGTACATCAACATGACCAGGGACCCAACAAAAAACAATATCTTTGTGCTTGCTAGAGATACGGCGTAATCAAAGTTGGATACAAAGAACTAAGGGGTGAGGTGTATCAATTTTACAGATAGCCTGTAAAGCACTAAGGGAGTCTGAAACGACCACAAATGGTGATACAGGCAGTGATGCAATACAGATAATTGCCACAAGAATGGCATATAATTAAGTC
The DNA here is from genome assembly GCA_009830355.1 of Cherax destructor. Lineage (NCBI taxonomy): Eukaryota > Metazoa > Arthropoda > Malacostraca > Decapoda > Parastacidae > Cherax > Cherax destructor. The sequence goes on from WNWK01014861.1 coordinate 17,225, forward strand.
ATAAATATGCTAGCCGAGGGTAATAGATGCCCTTGTACAGCACTGTCTGGAAAGACTGCTGTGAATCCGACGCTGTCAAACGACTTTGAACCATCGGTGTACACTGCGATGGCATGGGAATGAGAACGGAAGTGATCTAGAAAAAAAGAGTGAGAAGCCGCCGTAGGTAGGCGGGTTTTTGCGCAAGGTAGAGGAATAGAACAGACACAGACAGCAGGAACTTCAACAGGGGTGGGGGAAAGGGAGATGTCACATGAACATATAGAGGTGGTAGCTGAAGGGAAGACAGGAGTGAATGTAGACGAAGAGAAAAGGGACAAAGTAAGCAGGGGCGATAAACAATTATTATTATAATCAAATAGAAGTGCTAAACCACAGGGGTCATACAGCGCTGCAGGTTATTGCAGGATGCTGGGAGAATGGGTTGTAAGAGGGAGAGGATGATTAGTAGGGCATGGAGTGTAGCAGGACAGTGGATAGTGCAGGGATAGAGGGTAGCAAGAGATTGAGATAGAAGGGACTGAGGGAGGTGCTAGAGGCATAAACTTCAGTCTGTGTAGTAAGTCAGTCTCTGTCAAAAGTCAATGAGAGAGTCAGGATTAAAGGAGGGTCCATCTGCAAGAAGGGAAGGTAAAGAAAGGGCCGCAGAGCGAGAAGACGCGTTGGAGGTAAATTCTGCATGCTCGATGATAGAGGGGGCAGTCCAACAGAATATGTCGAACAGACACTGGAACCTGACAATGTTCACAGAGTGGGGCAGGGAGCTTCTCCATGAGATACCCGTGAGTAAGATGAGCGTGGCCGATGTGAAGACGGGAGAGTGTAGTCTCCCAACCCTGACATTGGTGACAAGAAGGCCAGAAACCTATAATCGGTTTAATAGAATGGAGTTCATTATTTAGCAGGTCAGACCAGCGTTGTTGCCAACAGGTGCGAAGGTGGGTAGCAATGACCGCAAAATAGTCCGTGAAAGGAACACCTCTATATGAAACTGGAAGGTCATGTACTGCTGACCGTGCAGCAGTGTCTGCCTGTTCATTGCCCTGTACGTCAACATGACCAGGGACCCAACAAAAAACAATATCTTTATGCTTGCTAAAGATACGGTGTAACCAAAGGTGGATACAAAGAAGTAGGGGGTGAGGTGTATCAATTTTACGGATAGCCTGTAAAGCACTAAGAGAGTCTGAAACGACCACAAATGGTGACACAGGCATAGATGCAATACGGATAAGTGCCACAAGAATGGCATACAATTCAGCCGTAAATATGCTAACTTAGGGTAATACATGCCCTTGTACGACACAGTGCGGAAACACTGCTGCGAATCCGATGCCATCAGATGACTTTGAACCATCAGTGTATACTGTGATGGCATGGGAATGAGAACGGAAGTGGTCTAGAAAGAAATAGCGAGAAGCCGCCGTAGGTAGTTGGGCTTTCACGCAAGGTAAAGGAATAGAACAGACATGGACAGCAGGAGCTTCCCAAGAGGGTAGGGGAAAGGGAGATGTCACATGAACATATAGAGGTGGTAGCTGAAGGGAAGACAGGAGTGAATGTAGACGAATAGAAAAGGGACGAAGCAAGCAGGGCGACAAACAAATAAAGAGAGCCTACTAACATCTGTAACAATCCTATACATGGAAGGATTGCAGAGGTCATGAGAGCGAACAAAATAACGAATGCAATGTGCATCACGACGATCGGATAAGGATGGAATGTTTGCTTCTACATAGAGGCTCTCAACCAGGAAAGAACGAAATGCACAAAGGCATAAGCATAATCCCTGCATCCAACAAAATAAGCAGACTCTTGGATGTCACTACCGCCCGCCTCTGGCTGGAGTTACAAGTATCTTTGGCAGGTTAAATCACCACCACCAGATGTAGACCAAACAAAATGTAAACTTTGTCAGTTGGATTATTGTCACACCCTGCGTCATTATGTACTGGAGTGCAACAAAATTAATGAATTCAGAGACAACTCACTCAGAAATGTTCAAGATATGTCAAAGTATTTTATCCACAATGGTATATTACAGACCATTCTGGAAAAATACCCTGACTTTGCTCCCTGTAAATAAAGCATTGCCACGTGTGTGTGTGTGTGTGTGTGTTTGTGTGCGTGTTAATTGCCATTTTGTCCTATGCACATGTCGATTGAAGGCTGGGCCTGTTGAAGGTAGTGTATGGGAGGAGGATGAACCTCCACACACGTTACAGAACTAGTCGGAGGCGAAGAACCTGGCAATAGGGATTTTTGCTGTGCTTATAAGAGGGGGCGCAGAGGTTTAGGTGAAAGATGAGGACGTGTAGACTCAGAACTGTGCGAGTGAATAGAGGAAGGAGTGTGGATAGTATGGGAAGCCGAGGTAGGGACCTCGGAGCCAAGAACATCAAAGGATTCGAGACAGGGGTGACTGAGGATGGCGACCACAGAGGAAGCCGTGGAAGTTGGGACCCCAGAAGCGGAGCGACGTTTAGCAATGCGAGAATAGGAAATACGGGAAGTTTCCCTTGCAGGCGAAGATGAGAGACAGCCATAGCATATGAGAAGCCTTCCGCCTCTTTGAGACAACAGATTTCCAGCTCATTCAGGTAAACCTGACAACGGCGAGAATACGAAGGATGTGCCTCATGACAGTTAAGGCAAGAGGGAGGTAGAGTACAAGAAGAACTGGCATGGTCATCAGCACCACAGACTGGGCATTGGCCATGGACCTGCAATATTTTGCTGGATGACCAAAACGCCAGCAGTTTCTACACTGCTGCGGTGTAGGGGTCACCTTTAGAACTTGTAAACGTTGACCTGCAATGTAGACCGAAGATGGCAGTTCTCGGCAGTCAAACGTTAAACAAGCTATATTGCAAGGATAACGTCTTGCTTATTGGCAGGGATAACAAAAGTGTCAACTTTATGGATAGGGAGTTCTTGGGCTCAAGCTGCTCGAAAATGTCATCACCACATGTCTGGAAATTCCGTTGGACAATGGTGTGGGGCAAAATGACAGAACCACAACAAGAATTGAGGGAATGGTGCTTGTCAATAGTAACAGGAGCAGTATCAATGGTTGTAAGAAGAGAAGATGCGAGCTTGGCCAGCATTCTGGACCGTGATGATGTGAGTGCCGCTCTTGAGAGTGTAAAATGAGATGTCTTTACCAACATGGTGTAGCAGAGCCTTACCAATACTATGGTCTGAAAGATAGGTATTAGGAGAAGTTGGTCGAAGAGTAAAAAACTTTGTCCATTGAGTAGTTTGAAACAGAGAGTTTAAGGGGAGTGCGTGACGAGCTTGTCGTTTCTGAGATGAACGAGAAGAAAGTGTCGAATCGTCATGTGTGGGTCTTGGTCATTTGGGTGTGGGACCAGGGGTGGTCCGATGGGAGACGGGCGGCGATTCGAAATTGCCGCACCGTGGAGGGAGAAGCGGAATCAAGGTCAGTGAAGAGCGAAGATAAGATGTATCGAAAGGGCCAGTCAGGTCCCTGGGACCTGAAGCAGGTGATGAACTGGCACCTGCTTCAGGTACAGGGGTATTAGGGTTGTCCGAAGAGTTATCCGTTATCAAGGTAGGGTCAGAACTAGGTGCGGTATCAAGGGGCCCGGGGGTAGAGTCACGGATTAGGGCATCCATGGTTAGGTTACTTCTTTCTTTTTGTTTTTAAGAAAAAAAAAGAAAGAAAAGAAAATAAAAATAAAAAAAAGAATAAAAAAAAAGGGGAACGTGGAGGAATAGCTCCTAGGAGGAATGAAAGGGGCGTAAATCCCCCTCCGCGCCCAAGAGGACCTCAACACCGCAAGTAGTGCAGATGCTGCATGGAACCCGTGCCATACCCTACCCTTCATGCCAGTAAACCAGCAATCCGGGATAGCAACCTCACATCCACCCAGCCCACCTCGGCGGACTAAAGAGAGCGGCCGGATATCCCTCAAAGCATACCGCCTTCGGCCACCAGCCCCGGAATCCGAAAGGTGGCCTCAGAGATACACCCATCACCGAAAGATACCCAAGGCCACCCCCGGGAGACCGGAGAGGATTGGGACATCCCAGAGCGATCCAGATTCCATGGAAACTACACCACCGCCAAGAACTTCAACGGAATAGGAATGGACCACGGTACCCCCCCCTACCTAGGAACTAGAATGCCTGTGGAAGAAGCTCCCAGGGTAATAATGGGAAGGAAATAAGGGAGGGATGAGGAGGAGGGGAGGAGGAAAGGGAAAAGGGAGGATATGGAAGATGGGAAAAGGGAGGGGGGATTGGGGGGTAATTAGGTTCGGTCTGAGGAAGAAGACCAAGAGGTCCAATTCCTCAGACCAATAGCCTCTTTACCTCGTCAAGGAGCCCCCTTAAGAGGCCCCCTTGAGAGGAATAATGTCCAGAATTATCAATGAAAACATTTCTAGCACTAAAAATAACATTTTTGTCTGTTCATTAGTCACATCTCCAGGTCCCTCTTATATTATACTACTTGCTTTTTATTTTGAGTTTTTATTTACACAAAAAAATAGATTTACTTTATGCAGACTACTATATTATTGTAAAAAATGGTATAAAAATATTATAGGGATTTCTGACAGCCTATCAGACTCATCAGTTGGTGTGTATTGGATGCATGACATGATTTGTTTTCTTTTGAACATCGGCAAAAATCGAACATTTCCACTAATTTGAGCTGAATTTCAAAATATTTTTAGTCCATAAACTATTCAAAATAATCTCAATTTCTGTAGCAAATCATCCAGGGTAAGAATTTTTTTCTCATTATGCACTGCATACTGCAGGATTTTTATATTGCACACACCTCAGACCCATTCTCTCATATATAGGCCTACCAGCTTTCTCCCACAAGATTGGAAGCCGCTAGAATTTTGTAGTATTATGGGACCAATACTGACTTGCAAGCTGTCATATTACGGGACCAACAGTTGCTTCCAGCAGTAATATTATAGGACCAACAGGAAAGAGTTTTATTAGTGTTGGTAGAGGAAGAAATATTAGTGTATGACATATGACACCACCTCTGACAAAGCTTCCTCTCTAGTATGACTTCTCATGTGACTTACTAAACTTGATTATTGAGAAAAGTCTTCCAGACATTCTGATCACTGGTATGGCTTCTCTCCAGTATGAGTTCTCATGTGCCTTACTAAATTTGATTTATGAACAAATTCTTTCAGACATTCTGAACACTGATATTTTTCTCTCAGTATGAGTTCTCATGTGACTTGCTAAATCTGATTTTTCAGAAAAGTTTTCAGACATTCTAAACACTGATATGGCTTCTCTCAGTATGAGTTCTCATGTGTCTTTCTAAATGTGTTTTTCTAGAAAAGTCTTTCAGACATTTTGAACACTGATATGGCTTCTCTCCAGTATGAGTTCTCATGTTCGTTCTAATTCTTGTTTCCAAGGAAAGTCTTTCAGACATTCTGAACACTGTATGGCTTCTCTCCAGTATGAGTTCTCATGTGACTTGCTAAGTTTGATTTTTCAGAAAAGTCTTTCAGACATTTTTGAACACTGATATGCTTCTCTCAGTATGAGTTCTCATGTGACTTGCTAAGTTTGATTTTTAGAAAAGTCTTTAGACATTCTGAACACTGATTGGCTTCTCTCCCGTATGAGTTCTCATGTGACTTCTAAATTTGATTTTTCAGAAAAGTCTTTCAGACATTCTGACACTGATATGGCTTCTCTCAGTATGAGTTCTCATTTGACTTTACTAAACTTGATTTTCCAGAAAAGTCTTTCAGACATTCTGAACACTGATATGCTTCTCTCCCGTATGAGTTCTTATGTGTTTTTCTAAACTTGATTTTTCAGAAAAGTCTTTCAGACATTCTGAACACTGATATGGCTTCTCTCAGTATGAGTTCTCATGTGTCTTTCTAAATGTGTTTTTCTAGAAAAGTCTTTCAGACATTCTGAACACTGATATGGCTTCTCTCCAGTATGAGTTCTCATGTGAATGACTAAATGTGATTTTCCAGAAAACTCTTTTAGACACACTGAACACTGAAGTGTTTTTTTGCCTATGATAAACCTGGTCTGATATCCACACTGAGATTGTTGTGAAGATTGTTTGAGTGAGTGTGAATGTTGATTAATTGTTCTCCTCATGAACAACTGTACATTTTGTTGCCTCAACAATTGTTTTTCATGTGAATGTTGATATAATTGTTCTCCTACATGAACAACTGTACATTGTGTTGCCTCAACACATTGTTTTTCAGGTATTTTAGACATAGTGAACAATAAGTTCTCACATATTTAAATTGTTTAACCAGGGGATATTTGAGAATATTTTATTACACAGAAAACTAATATTTATGTATTATTCTATTAATTTAAATTTAGCAAGCACTAAACCTGTAGGGGTAAGTGTGTCTGAGGAATAGAAAGGATGACACTTGCAGATATTTATGACACATTAACCTTATGACACTGTTGTTGACACTCCAAGTGTTGTAGTACCAACACTGTCATTACAGTGTTGTCACTGTATAAGCACTGTTGTTACAGTTTTGTCACTGTATAAGCACTGTTGTTACAGTGTTGTCACTTATAAGCACTGTTGTTTTCAGTGTTGTCACTGTATAAGCACTGTTGTTACAGTGTTGTCACTGTATAAGCACTGTTGTTACAGTGTTGTCACTGTATAAAACACTGTTGTTACAGTGTTGTCACTGTATAAGCACTGTTGTTACAGTGTTGTCATGTATAAGCACTGTTGTTACAGTGTTTCACTGTATAAGCACTGTTGTTACAGTTTTTCACTGTATAACACTGTTGTTACAGTGTTGTCACTTATAAGCACTGTTGTTACAGTGTTGTCACTGTATAAGCACTGTTGTTACAGTGTTGTCACTGTATAAGCACTGTTGTTACAGTGTTGTCACTGTATAAAGCACTGTTGTTACAGTGTTGTCACTGTATAAGCACTGTTTTTTACAGTGTTGTCACTGTATAAGACTTTGTTACAGTGTTGTCAGTATAACACTGTTGTTCATTTTTTCATGTATAAAAGGTTTCTGTTGCACTGTATAAGCACTGTTTTAAATGTTGTCACTGTATAAGCACTTTGTTAGTGTTGTCCGTATAAGCACTGTTGTTACAGTGTTGTCATGTATAAGCACTGTTTTACACTGATAACACTTTTTCTTTTTTCACTGTATAAGCACTGTTGTTCAGTGTTGTCACTGTATAACCTGTTGAACACTGTATAACACTGTTTTACAGTGTTGTCCTTTTAAAACACTGTTTTTACGGGGACTGTATAAGCTGTTGTTACAGTGTTTTCATTATAAAAACACTGTTTTTGGGGGTTTTTCACTTTATAAACACTGTTTTACAGTGTTGTCACTGTATAACACTGTTTTACAGTGTTGTCACTGTATAAGCACTGTTGTTACGTGTTGTCACTGTATAAGCACTTTTGTTACAGTTTGTCATTATAAGCACTGTTTTACAGGTTGTCTTTAAGCACTGGTTTTTAAATTTGCACTTTTAAAACTTTTTTAGTGTTGCACTTTTAAACATTTTTACAGTGTTTCATGAATAAGCATTTTTTACATTTGCACTTTTAAAGCACTTTTTTGCTCATGTTGCACTTAAAAACACTTTTTGTTACAGTGTTTGTATGTATAAGATGTTTTTAGGTTTCCTGTAAACACTGTTTTTACAGTGTTTTCATGTATAAGCACTTTGTTACAGTGTTTTCATAAAATTTGCACTTTTTAAGTGTTGTCATGATAAAAAAGTTTTTCAGTTTGTCAAAGATAAAAAAAATTTTTCAGAGTGCAGCCACTGTGCTTCCCTCCACCACCCATCCTTCACGGTGCAGTCACTGTGCTTCCCACCACCACCCCTCCTTCACAGTGCAGTCACTGTGCTTCCCACCACCACCCCTCCTTCACGGTGCAGTCACTGTGCTTCCCACCACCACCCCTCCTTCACGGTGCAGTCACTGTGCTTCCCACCACCACCCCTCCTTCACAGTGCAGTCACTGTGCTTCCCACCACCACCCCTCCTTCACAGTGCAGTCACTGTGCTTCCCACCACCACCCCTCCTTCACGGTGCAGTCACTGTGCTTCCCACCACCACCACCACTCCTTCAGAGTGCAGGCAATTTACTTCCCACCTTCACCCCTCCTTCAGAGTGCAGGCAATTTACTTCCCACCTTCACCCCTCCTTCAGAGTGCAGGCACTGTACTTCCCACTTCCAGGACTCAAGTGCAATTAACCAGTTTTCCTAAATGTCTTCACAAATGTTATCTAGCTAACACTACAATAGCATGTCATGTTCAAAAACCAATTTGCCTCCGCTCCTTTATAACAAGTTCACACATGCCTGCTTGGTGTCCAAGCCCCTTGCACACAAAACCTCCTCTACCCTCTCCTTCCAACCTTTTATTGGAAGAATCCTACCTTGCTTTCCCTCCACTACAGATTTATATGTCTTCCAAGTTAACCAATCTTGTTCCATCCTGCCTAAACATTCACAGCATCTCAACAACCCATCATCAGCTCTCTGGATAATACTTTTATTAACTCTGCACTTCCTTCTAATCTCATAGCTACACATTCTATGCATAATACACAAGACTATTTGTTTTAAATACATTGGTTATTTCCCACCAAGGTTGGGTGACTCAAAAAAGAGGAAACACTGTCATCATCACTCCATCAATATCTTTACAGAAGATTGCTGATACTACAATTCAAAAAGTGCAACATTTATTATACAGTTTTTAAAAATAAGTCACACCTGTATTGGTAAAAGAACACTACAAGGCTGAGAGGAACTATTAGTAGGAACACTACAAGACTGAGAGGAACTATCAGTAAGAACACTACAAGGCTGAGAGGAACTATCAGTAAGAACACTAAAAGACTGAGAGGAACTATCAGTAAGAACACTACAAGACTGAGAGGAACTATCAGTAAGAACACTACAAGGCTGAGAGGAACTATCAGTAAGAACACTACACGGCTGAGAGGAACTATCAGTAAGAACACTACAAGACAGAGAGGAACTATCAGTAAGAACACTACAAGGCTGAGAGGAACTATCAGTAAAAACACTACAAGACTGAGAGGAACTATCAGTAAGAACAATACAAGGCTGAGAGGAACTATCAGTAAGAACACTACAAGACTGAGAGGAACTATCAGTAATAACACTACAAGGCTGAGAGGAACTATCAGTAAGAACATTAAAAGGCTGAGAGGAACTATCAGTAAGAACACTACAAGACTGAGAGGAACTATCAGTAAGAACACTACAAGGCTGAGAGGAACTATAAGTAAAAACACTACAAGGTTGAGAGGAACTATCAGTAAGAACACTACAAGGCTGAGAGGAACTATCAGTAAGAACACTACAAGACTGAGAGGAACTATCAGTAAGAACACTACAAGGCTGAGAGTAACTATCAGTAAGAACACTACAAGACTGAGAGGAACTATCAGAAGAACACTACAAGGCTGAGAGGAACTATCAGTAAGAACACTCAAGGTGAGAGGAACTATCAGTAAGAACACTACAAGACTGAGAGGAACTATCAGTAAAAACACTACAAGTCTGAGAGGAACTATCAGTAAGAACATTACAAGGCTGAGAGGAACTATCAGTAAGAACACTACATGGCTGAGAGGAACTATCAGTAAGAACACTACAAGGCTGAGAGGAACTATCAGTAAAAACACTACAAGTCTGAGAAGAACTATCAGTAAGAACACTACAAGCTGAGAGGAACTATAGTAAAAACACTAAGGTGAGAGGAACTATCAGTAAGAACACTACAAGGCTGAGAGGAACTATCAGTAAGAACACTACAAAAGAGCTGAAACAAAGTGATTAACAGTAAATATCAACTAGAAGACATCAAGTGGAGAAAATAAACAAAGTGAGAGAACATCAAAGAACACCTGAGAACATGTGAAAAAGCGAGAGGAACTATCAAAGAAATACAAGCTGAGAGAAAAGACCAAGCGGAACATCAGAACACAGCGAGAGGAACATGTAAAATACAAGCGAGAGGAACACGAGACACAAGCGAAGAACACAAAACAAAGAGAACTTGAGAACAAGCGAGAGACACGAAAAAAGACTGAGACTAGAAACCAAGCGAGAGACCAGTGAATAAATGAAGACTATCAAAGAACAAGCGAGAGACACAGAAACAGCTGAGAGGACTACTAAGACAAGTGAGAACATCAAGAACAACAACAGAGAACACAGAAGAAACAAAGTGAGAACATCAGAACACAAGAGAACTATCAGAAGAACCCAACAAGACATAAAAAAAGTGAGGAACAAGACAAAGCGAGGAATCGAGAAACAAGTAGAACTAGGAAACAAAGCTGAGAGAACTATAGAAGAAACAGCTGAGAATAAGAAAGCGAGAGACAAAGAACACAAGTGAGAGACTAGTAAAATCAGCAGAACATCAGAACACACACAGAACTAGAAGAACAGAGCATAGAGCGAGAATCAAGAACAGAAAAGAACACACGAGACAGAGAAACACAAGCAAAAGAACCATGAGAATACGAAACTCAAAGGAACATCAAGAACACAACGAGAGCATAAAACACAAGTGAGAGAACATCAAGAAACACAGGCGAGGACATCAGAAACAAGCGAGACTGGCTGAGAGGAACTATCAGTAAGAACAATACAAGGCTGAGAGGAACTATCAGTAAGAACACTACAAGGCTGAGAGGAACTATCAGTAAGAACACTACAAGGCTGAGAGGAACTATCAGTAAGAACACTACAAGGCTGAGAGGAACTATCAGTAAGAACATTACAAGGCTGAGAGGAACTATCAGTAAGAACACTACAAGCTGAGAGGAACTATCAGTAAGAACACTACAAAGCTGAGAGGAACTATCAGTAAGAACATACAAGCTGAGAGGAACTATCAGTAAGAACACTACAAGCTGAGAGGAACTATCAGAAGAACACTACAAGGACTGAGGAACTATCAGTAAGAACACTACAAGACTGAGAGGAACTATCAGTAAGAACACTACAAGGCTGAGAGGAACTATCAGTAAGAACACTACAAGACTGAGAGGAACTATCAGTAAGAACACTACAAGACTGAGAGGAACTATCAGTAAGAACACTACAAGCTGAGAGGAACTATCAGTAAGAACACTACAAGACTGAGAGGAACTATCAGTAAGAACACTCACAAGACTGAGAGGAACTATCAGTAAGAACAATACAAGGCTGAGAGGAACTATCAGTAAGAACACTACATGGCTGAGAGGAACTATCAGTAAGAACACTACAAGACTGAGAGGAACTATCAGTAAGAACACTACAAGGCTGAGAGGAACTATCAGTAAGAACACTACAAGGCTGAGAGGAACTATCAGTAAGAACACTACAAGACTGAGAGGAACTATCAGTAAGAACACTACAAGACTGATAGGAACTATCAGTAAGAACAATACAAGGCTGAGAGGAACTATCAGTAAGAACACTACAAGGCTGAGAGGAACTATCAGTAAGAACACTACAAGGCTGAGAGGAACTATCAGTAAGAACACTACAAGGTTGAGAGGAACTATCAGTAAGAACACTACAAGACTGAGAGGAACTATCAGTAAGAACACTACAAGACTGAGAGGAACTATCAGTAAGAACACTACAAGACTGAGAGGAACTATCAGTAAGAACACACAAGGCTGAACAGTAAGAACATACAGCTGAGAGGAACTATCAGTAAGAACACTACAAGACTGAGAGGAACTATCAGTAAGAACACTACAAGGCTGAGAGGAACTATCAGTAAGAACACTACAAGGCTGAGAGGAACTATCAGTAAGAAACTACAAGGTTGAAGGAACTATCAAAGAACACTACAAGCTGAGAGGAACTATCAGTAAGAACACTACAAGTCTGAGAGGAACTATCAGTAAGAACACTACAAGCTGAGAGGAACTATCAGTAAGAACACTACAAGCTGAGAGGAACTATCAGTAAGAACACTACAAGGCTGAGAGGAACTATCAGTAAGAACACTACAAGGCTGAGAGGAACTATCAGTAAGAACACTACAAGGCTGAGAGGAACTATCAGTAAGAACACTACATGGCTGAGAGGAACTATCAGTAAGAACACTACAAGGCTGAGAGGAACTATCAGTAAGAACACTACAAGGCTGAGAGGAACTATCAGTAAGAACACTACAAGGCTGAGAGGAACTATCAGTAAGAACACTACAAGACTGAGAGGAACTATCAGTAAGAACACTACAAGACTGAGAGGAACTATCAGTAAGAACACTACAAGGCTGAGAGGAACTATCAGTAAGAACACTACAAGACTGAGAGGAACTATCAGTAAGAACACTACAAGACTGAGAGGAACTATCAGTAAGAACACTACAAGGCTGAGAGGAACTATCAGTAAGAACACTACAAGGCTGAGAGGAACTATCAGTAAGAACACTACAAGGCTGAGAGGAACTATCAGTAAGAACACTACAAGGCTGAGAGGAACTATCAGTAAGAACACTACAAGACTGAGAGTAACTATCAGCAAGAACACGGTAGTTATTATTGAAAGAATTAAGAATAAGATGGAGAGCAGGATAGCAGATGAACAAGGAGGGTTTAGGAAGGGTAGGGAGTGTGTAGACCAAGTGTTTACAGTGAAACATATAGGTGAACAATATTTAGATAAGGGTAAACAGGTGTTTGTGGCATTTATGGATTTGGAAAATGCATATGATAGGGTGGATAGGGGGGCCAATGTGGCAGAAGTTGCAAATGTATGGAATAGGAAGAAGGTTATTGAAAGCGGTGAAAAGTTTTTATGAGGATGATGAGATTCGGGTTAGAGTATGTAGGCGAGAGGGAGATTATTTCCCAGTAAAAGTAGGCCTTAGACAGAGATGTGTGATGTCACCATGGTTGTTCAATATATTTATAGGAGTTGTAAGAGAAGTGAATGCTTGGCTGTTGGCAAGAGGTGTGGGGTTAAAAGATAAATAATCTAACACAAAGTGGGAGTTATCACAGTTGCTCTTTACTGATGACACTGTGCTTTTGGGGGATTCTGAAGAAAAGTTGCAGAGGTTGATGGATGAGTTTTGTAGGGTATGTAAAAGAAGGAAATTAAAAGTGAATATAGGAAAGAGTAAGGTAATGAGGATAACAAAAAGGTTGGGTGACTAGAGATTGGATATCTGATTGGAGGGAGAGAGTATGGAGGAGGTGAATGTATTCAGATATTTGGGAGTGGACGTGTCTAATGGATGGGTCTATGAAAGATAATGTATATCATAGAATTGATGATGGGAAAAAGGTGAGCGGTGAACTGAGGAGTTTGTGGAGACAAAGAACTTTATCCATGAAAGCAAAGAGGGGAATGTATGAGAGTATAGTTTTACCAACACTCTTGTATGGGTGTGAGGCATGGGTTGTGAATGTTGCAACAAGGAGAAGGCTGGAGGCAGTGGAGATGTCATGTCTGAAGGCAATGTGTGGTGTGAATATAATGCAGAGAATACGTAGTTTGGAAATTAGGAGGAGGTGTGGGATTACTACAACTATTATCCAGAGGGCTGAGGAGGGGTTGTTGAGGTGGTTCAGACATGTAGAGAGGATGGAACGAAATAGATTGACTTCAATAGAATGTCCTGGAGATGGAAAGTACAGTGTCTGCACTCTGAAGGAGGGGTGTTAATGTTGCAGTTTTATAACTGTAGTGTAAAGCACCCCTCTGGCAAGACAGTGATGGAGTGAATGATGATGAATGTTTTTCTTTTTCGGGCCACCCTGCCTTTGTGGGAATCGGCCGATGTGTTAATAAAAAGAAATAAAGTCTGTTGAGTATACCTGATAAAGTGTATGGTAGAGTTATTATTGAAATTATGAGTAAGACGAAGAGCAGGATAGCAGATGAACAAGGAGGTTTAGGAAAGGTAGGGGATGTGTAGACCAAGTGATTGCAGTGAAACATATATGAGAACATTATTTAGATAAGGGTAAAGAGGTGTTTGTGGCATTTATGGATTTGAAAAAGGCATATAATAGGGTAGATAGGGGGGCAATGTGGCAGATGCTGCAAATGTATGGAATAGGAGGAAGGTTATTGAAAGCGGTTTAAAGTTTTTACGAGGATAGTGAGGCTTAGGATAGAGTATGTAGGAGAGAGGGAGATTATTTCCCAGTAAAAGTAGGCCTTAGACAGGGATGTGTGATGTCACCATGGTTGTTCAATATACGTATTTATAGAGGGAGTGAATGCTCAGGTGTTGGCAAGAGGTGTGGGGTTAAAAGATAAAGAATCTAACACAAAGTGGGAATTATCACAGTTGCTCTTTGCTGATGACACTGTGCTTTTGAGGGATTCTGAAGAGAAGTTGCAGAGGTTGGTGGACGAATTTGGTAGGGTATGTAAAAGAAGGAAATTAAAAGTGAATACATATAGGAAAAAGAAAGTTGATAACAAAAAGATTAGGTAACAAAAGATTGGATATCAGATTGGAGAGAGAGAGTATGGAGGAGGTGAATGTGTTCAGATACAGTGGACCCTCGGTTAACGAACACCCCGGAAATCGTACAGTTATTTAAGTATAATATTGTAAGTGCATGTGGAAGTGTATTTTAGGGGGTCTGAAATAGACTAACCTACGTGACATTATTTCTTAAGGAAGTAAATTCGTTCGGTAATGGCACTTGAGCAGGCTTCTGGGATGAAGTTTTTTCGTTAACCGAGGGTCCACTGTATTTGGGAGTGGATGTGTCAGCAGATGGGTCTATGAAGGATGAGGTGAATCATAGAATTAATGAAAGGAAAAAGGTGAGTGGTGCACTGAGGAGCTTGTGGAGACAAGAGAACTTTATCCATGAAAGCAAAGAGAGTAATGTATGAGAGTATAGTTATACCAACACTCTTGTATGGGTGTGAGATATGGGTTGTGAATGTTGCAACAAGGAGAAGGCTGGAGGCAGTGGAAATGTCATATCTGAGGTCAATGTGTGGTGTGAATATAATGCAGAGAATCCGTAGTTTGGAGATTAGGAGGAGGTGCGGGATTTCTAAAACTATTATCCAGAGGGCTGAGGAGGGGTTGTTGAGATGGTTTGGAAATGTAGAGATGGAACAAAATAGAATGACTTCGAGAGTGTATAAATCTGTAGTGGAGGGAAGGTGTGGTAGGGGTCGGCCTAGTAAAGGTTGTTCAAGTCAGTTACCCCGATCCTTTGAGGATCGGGGTAACCCTTGCTGTCTTGAGTATACATTGGAATGTTGAGGACACTACAGATTTGTTAAACATTGTTGCAATAATGAGTGACAGCACATGTGCTGCTTTTTATATATGAATAGTGGCAAGTAATCTAGATCTCCTGCTTTGTTTTTTAATGATTTAATGATGAGTGAGACTTCAGTAGAATTAGTTGTAACTAGATATGGAGAATTTGGGTAGTTGCCAGTGAGGTAGTCTTTCGGCTAGGTACGTATTTGAGCTTGAAATTGTACTTGCTAGCTTTGACCCTACAGTAGAGAAGACATTAAATTTGTTGGCTGCATCTATAGGCTATATGCGAGGTTCATCTGCTTTAGTTAAGTTTATCTCTCTGTTTCCAGATGGTTTCCTAGAGCCCAAAATTTTGGAGAGGGTTTGCCAGGTACTTTTCAAATCACCTTTTATTTTAATAAATCTATTTTCGTAATACATTTGCTTTGATTTTCGTAGTTTTGAGAGTATTGATGTGTATTGTTTAGCCAGTTCTTCAGTAATCAGACATACGTAATCTGAACTGTTTTCAAGTTGGTGCTTTTTATCAATAGATTTGAGGATACTATTTGTTAGCCATGAGCTGTTTAACTTCTTTTCTGTGATCTGCTTTGTTTTGATCAGACAATGCATGTTATAGAGGTTTAGTGTTTTACTTAAAAAAGTATTGACTTCTTTGTCAATATTATTGCTGTCAGCTAGCTCTGCCAATCAATGTCACCTAGTGCTAATATTAAATTATTTACCGATGTCTCATCATGCAGGCGAAATGTAATCTTTCTAAGTTCTTGAGGCAATTTACATAAGTTGGTTATGAGAAAGGTGGGGTAGTGGTCTGTAGTGTTGTCTGCTTGCAGTGGGGATATCATGTTGGTCTAGATATAGCCAAGTAATGATTCACTTGTCTCAGAGATTCTTGTTGGCTTAGTTATACTAAGAGTTAAGCAGTTGCTCATAGTGTTTGTGAAATCAGCTACTAGAGGATCAGGTGCTTGGATGAGGTTTATGTTGAAGTCTCTTGTAAGTATCAGGCGGTGTTTGTTCAACTCTGACTCAGTTATAATGTTTCTAAGGTTACTACTAAAAGTGTAAGTATTTGTCTGTGGTAGTCTGTAGACTGCTCCTACTGTTACAGGTTTTCTTTAGGTTTTTTTTATGTGAATTTAGCTATTATATATTCTCTGTTGTCATCCCTTGTGCAAGTAGATTTCATACATTACAGTTCATCAGAGTGATAGATGGCAGTGCCTCCTCCTGGTTGGTCAGGCCTGCAGTTATGTATGGCTGTGTAACCAGGTATGGTAAACATGTCTGTCAAATCTTGTTTGAGTCGGGTTTCAGTAAGAATAATGAAAGTTATAGTAGCATTTAGAGACTTCAGTAATGCAAGGAGGTCATCAGAGTGTTTACTCAATGATCTAACATTATAGTTGAAGACTGTAATGTTCTTGTTGACACTGAGTAGAGTTTTAGCCTGACTAGCAGTGTAGTAATGACAATTACTGTTAGGATTATTTGTGCAGTTCAATAACAGGTTGATATCAGGATCGATATTTGCATTCATAAGGGTCATGTAGAGAAAACAGCTGTTGCAATTATCAAAAATACAAAAACAAAATTTACTGTTAACCACTAACAAATATGAATATATGAACTAAGATAATTAGTTTAAAGCTTAGAATAAAGGAGCTACTGAATATAAAAGTGAAACAATGAAAATAAAACAATTTAGCACCTGAAATACCACCTTAATTATTTTAAAGCTAAAATAAAGGAGCTACTGAGTATAAAAATAAAACAAAGAAAATAAAACACTTTAAAAAGTGAATTAGCACCTTAAGAAGCACATTATGTGACTAATTAACTAGGAATCAATTACAGTGGACCCCTGAGTTTCGGTCAAATTTCATTCCAGAAGGCCGCTCAAGTGCCATTACCGAACGAATTTACTCCCTTAAGGAATAATGTCAAGTAGGTTAGTCCATTTCAGACCCCCAAAAATACACTTACAAAAGCACTTACAATATTACACTTACATAACTGTTCGATTTCCGAGGTGACCGAAACTCTGGGGTCCACTGTACTGTTATTTACTAACAAATATGAAAACATTAGTTAAGATTAATATTAAAGCTAAACATGTAAGAGGCACTGGGTAAAAGATTCAATGAAAAGTTTACTCTTTACCACTTGGTTTAGTATCTTTTATTTTTTTTAGCACCTAATGATGCTAAGTAACATACATTTTTAAGAATACAGTGGACCCTTGAAAATCGTCTCCCTTGAAGATCGGCGAATTTGAAAATCATCCACTTTTTTCGGCAAAATATTGACTTGAAATTCGTCTATTAATCCTTTACCGGGCAGGACCGTGTAGAGACGGTCCTAAACATGTGTTTTTTGCACGTGTCATCCTACTCCCCCAGCGCATCTAGGTTCCCGTTCTCTGTTTCTGACCAATCACAAGCCTTCTGTGAGTCGCTCCAGCTAAGTGAGACCGGCATCTGCTCGCTTCCCATTGGTTGAGAGACCAAAATGTAAACACTTTTCGCTTGGCGTCACCCAGAGCCAGATTTTTGCTCTTCTTCCACTCATATACACTGTGATTATACTCTCTACAATGTCGGTAAGTACTTATTGTTGTGTCCAGTGTGTAAATGAATAGTTTAGGCATATTTTGAGATATATATCAGGAGTTAGATATGCATAATATGAGTGTACCATGTAATTGAAAAAAAGTGCAACAAAAGAGGACCGTGTACAGACGGTCCCGCCCGTCAGGGCCACATTTCAAATTTCAGTAAATAAATATTTATATAAAAATTTCTAGTGCATATATGAATTCTGTAGTGGTCTGGGTGTGTACAGAACATTCTTATTGTCATTCCAGATCAATGAGAAATTGTTCTATTGTGAACCCTTCCAACAGAAGTTCAAATATCTCTGCATTTTGGTGGAAAGTGACTCAGATCCAGAACCAGATGACCTGTTGCCATCTCCAGTGCAGTACCAACGTGCAGAAAGGCCTGATGACAGTGTGAGGTTTGACCAAAATGATAGGTTTGATAAAATGCTAGGTCACTGGCCAGTGCAAGGCAGAATATTTACATGAAATTATTGCAGCAAAACAAAAAATCATGTCACATCCTCATTTTTGTGTGCCGTATGCAAGCTAAATCTATGCATCAAGAAGGAAAGAAATTGCTTCGTAGCCTTTCATTGTAGCAATTAGTGATCAAGAATGATTGTTTTTCTCAGGAAATTCAGGAATATGGGACTTGAAAGTTTTATCCCTTTGCAATGTGTCCATGTTGCTCTTTGGTTCACTTTTATATTTTTTATACCTACAAAATGTTTGGAAACAAGTTCCATTTGTGTTTTTGATATTGTATATTAGTATAATAAAATAGAAAAATACTTATTTGGTGTTTTATTAACAATTGTAAATTTGCAACATTCAGAATTTGACACCCTTTAACGGTCAGGACCGTCTGTAGACGGTCCTTGAATATTGGCAATTGCGTGAAAAGTTTTTTTTAGAATTTCAATTATATGGGCTCATTATCCTTACATTGAGTTACTCTATCCACTCATATGAAACACATTTCGAAATTATCATTTTCCAGGGAGTGCCCGGTAAAGGGTTAACTTAAAAATCGGCGGTCGTCTGAAACGCATCCGCGTGGCCTCCCAGCCACCTGGACACATAAACACCACATTAAGCATCAGTGTGCCATTGTTTACCAGCGACTGACTGCCACCCACACATTCATACCATACATTTTGTCATTATTCCATTCGTTTTAGTGCTTACAACTGCTAAATAAGCCACCATGGGCCCAAAGAAAGCTCCTAGTGCCAGCTCTTTGCTAAAGAAGGTGAGAAACACAATACAATTCAAGAAAGAACACACCAGACAGGGTACTTCCCCACACCAGGCAGGGTACTTCTCCACACCAGGCAATGTACTTCCCCACACCAGGCAATGTACTTCCCCACACCAGGCAATGTACTTCCCCACACAAATCAGCCAGGGTACTTCCCCACACCAGGCAGGGTACTTCCCCACACCAGGCAGGATACTTCCACATACAAATCAGCCAGGGTACTTCCCCACACCAAGCTCAAACAAATGTCTTAATTTAGGTTAAATGTTTTATTTTAGGTTAATATAGACATTTTCATTACTCCATCTATGATATTTTCTTGAAAATTATATAAGAAACATGTTACATATCATATAGCATATAAACACTGCTACAATGTTTATATGCTATCGAGTGGTGAGTTAGGTGGAGAGTAAACATTACGTTTTCTCTGATGCAGCGTTAGAGAAAACTGTAAATCTGGCGTCTGGTGCAGTAACTGCCCATCATACGCGTTTGTTTACAATTCTCGGTAAGAATTATTCATTACTTCTCCCTTTGTTTATGACGGCATCTAAAGGTAGTTGTTAGAAACGATTAAACTCAGTGAACATTGTAATAATATGGTTGTATAGTGTAATAATATGGCTGTGTAGTGTAATAATATGGCTGTGTAGTGAAGCCCCGGGTTGGGGCTACATACGTCTACAGGCTACCTACACTGAATTCCTACAAATAAATACTAAACACCTCTCTCCCTACATTAAGACTAACAAATATTTTAAAGTAATGAATGTACTGTGGCAGTAAAAGACAAAGAAGGGAAGTAACCCCGGAAAAGGACTTGGTACTTGAAGTCTATGGAAGGGAATTCCCCTTCCAAACACTAGCAACACCACCACCTTCTTCCCTCCTTCCTTCTTCCACACATCAACAACTCTTCAATAAAGGTAAGTGTCAATTTATTACTATTTTATACTATGTACAGTATATATCTCATTGTTTTCTGTGTAAATAAATGTACATTTTATGTAAAAAAAAATTTTTTTACATACTTTTGGGGTCTGAAATGGATTAATTTGATTTACATTATTTCTTATGGGGAAAATGGTTTTGAAAATCGTCCATTTTGAAAATCGGCGGCCTCTCAGGAATGGATTAATCACGATTTTCAAGGGTTCACTGTACTACAGTGGTACCTCGAGTTACGAGCAGCTTCCAACTCGAACAATTATGTAAGTGTATTTTTTTAAGTGCTTTTGTAAGTGTATTTCTGGGGGTCTAAAACGGATTAATCTAATTTTCATTATTCCTTATGGGAACAAATTTGTTCGGTATCGGCACTCCAACAGCCTTCTGGAACGCATTAAGTTCGTAACTCGAGGTACCACTGTACAGTCTCTCCTCACTTACCGACGTACCTGTTTACTGACAATTCGGAGTTACGACTGGCTCTCCGACGAGTAAAAAAAAAATTGCATGCCATATGAAAACTTGGGTCACACATCTCAATCTCCTTCTTACAGCCACTCAGTACACTAGCTTTTAAAGTCTCCAAGACCACATATTTGAACAAATTTGAACTTGATTGTGTACCCCATTGTACAAGATAGAAGTGCAGCAGCACTTGTATAGGTTTCGTAGCTGACATTTAAAGCACTCCAGAGCGACTGTTATTATTACAAGAAATAAATCCTTATCTTTATTAATTATTATTATTATTATTATTAT
Organism: Cherax destructor; assembly: GCA_009830355.1. NCBI lineage: Eukaryota > Metazoa > Arthropoda > Malacostraca > Decapoda > Parastacidae > Cherax > Cherax destructor. The sequence continues at coordinate 38,100 of WNWK01014861.1, forward strand.
TATTATCACCATCAACATACCTTGTTTACTGAGTTTAATCATTTCTTAATTAAGCTGCCACGAGAGACAGAATGTAAACACACAGACAAACAAACCAGCTGATCACTTTACTGTGAATTTCTTTTGTACTTCTTCCATTTTCCTCTTGTTGTTTTTCCTCTTCCAATTGCTGCTGCACTTATAACTCTATCTTGTACTATGGGGTGCACAATAGCTGTGCAGCAGCACTTGGAAGAGGAAAAACAAGAGGAAAATGGAAGAAGTACAATGGAAATAAGTCACTATGTCTGACTTTTTTGGGTTATCCTAGGTTCTCTACACATGCTGCTATGTATGATAATCTATGTAACTATTTTTATATACCTGAATGAACTTACTTATTTACTTAAAGTACACAATCAAGGGATCAGCTGGTGTTCGTCTGTGTGTTGACATTTTCTGTCTCTCGTGGCAGCTTAAGAAATTATTATACTCAGTAAGATAAGATAAGATTTCTTCGGATTTTTAACCCCGGAGGGTTAGCCACCCAGGATAACCTAAGAAAGTCGGTGCGTCATCGAGGACTGTCTTATTTCCATTGGGGTCCTTAATCTTGTCCCCCAGGTTGCGACCCACACCAGTCGACTAACAACCCACGTACCTTTTGCTGCTAGGTGAAGATGACAACAGGTGTAAGGAAACACGTCGAAATGTTTCCACCCGCCGGGAATCAAACCCGGGCCCTCCGTGTGTGAAGCGAGAGCTCTAGCCAGCAGACCACCGGGCCACCAGTGAACAAGGTATGTTGATGGTGATAAAAATAATAATAAAATATAATTAATAACCACTCTGGGGAGCTGTAAATGTCATACGCATTTCGTATAGGTTTGGTAGCTGACATCTAAGCACTCCAGAGTGATTGTTATTATCATCATTATTATCATTATTATTATTAATTATTTATTATTATTATTGCATTTAGTGTCTCTCATGCCAGCTTAATAAATGATTAAACTCAGTGAACAAGGTATGTGGATGGTAATAATAATAATAATAATAATAATAATAATAATAATAATAACAATAATAATAATATTAATACCTATAATAATAATAATAATAATAATAATAATAATAATAATAATAATAATAATAATAATAATAATAACAATAATAATAATCGCTCTGGAGTGGTTTAAATGTCAGCTACCAAACCTGTACAAAATACGTATGACATACAGGCAGTGCGGCATCTCAGTGTCAAGTACAGTCATCCCTCGGTTTTCGATTGTCCCAGTTTTCGCCGATTTTGGTTTTCGCCGACTTTTTTCGGGGAAAATTTGTCTTAGTTTTTTCCGATTGTTTTAGTTTTCGCCGATCGTATGGGAGCTGTCCACCAGTGCCGCACACATACAAAGGCTGTAGGCCCGACACCCACGCACCTCCCACGCACATTGTCACGCAGTCTAGCATTGTTTATGCTTGAGTGAACATCACCCCAGGAGTTCATACAAAACATTTATTAACAATTCATTGTTTTTGGCCCTTGATTATTGTGTGTGACTACTAAATAAGTTACCATGGGTCCAAAGAAAGCTCCTAGTGCCAGTTCTTTGGTAAAGAAAGTGAGGAACACTGTAGAAATGAAGAAAGAAATAATAGAAAAATATGATAGTGGTGTACGTATTGCTGAGCTCGCCAGGATATACAAGAAAAACCCATCAACCATCAGTTCCATTGTTGCAAAGAGAAAAGAAATCACGGAAGCTAATGTTGCGAAAGGGGTGAATACGATAACGAAACAGAGATCACAAACAATGAAAAATATGGAGAAATTGTTATTGGTGTGGATAAACCAAAAACTGCTAGCGGGTGATAGTGTTGTGCAATCCATCATATGTGAAAAAGCAAGGCAGTTGAATGCCGATCTTGTAAAGAAAATGCCTGGAACCAGTCATGATGTTGATGAATTTAAGGCCAGCAAAGGCTGGTTCGAAAAGTTCAAGAAGCGAAGTGGCATACACAGTGTCGTAAGGCATGGTGAGGGTGCCAGTTCAGATAAAGTTGGGGCTGAAAAATTTGTGCGTGAGTTTAAACAATATGTAAAGGGAGAAGAATTTAAACCCCAACAAGTGTTTGTGACGAAACAGGCCTCTTTTGGAAGAAAATGCCAAGGAGGACCTACATCACGCAGGAGGAAAAGGCAATGTCAGGACACAAGCCTATGAAAGACAGGCTAACTCTTATGTTATGTGGGAACGCTAGTGGGGATTTAAAAGTGAAGCCTTTACTCGTGCATCACTCTGAAAATCCCAGAGTGTTCAGGAACTAGTGTTGACAAGAGTAAATTGTGTGTGTTTTGGAAGTCTAATGCTAAGGCATGGGTCACTAGGGAAATTTTCCTGGAATGGTTTCATCAAGTGTTTGGCCCCAGTGTGAAGAAATATCTATTGGAGAATAAATTGCCACTTAAGTGCCTCCTGGTAATGGACAATGCTCCTGGTCATCCTCAAGACTTGGAAGACCAAATGTCTAAGGAATTCAAATTTGTAAAAGTGAAGTTCTTGCCTCCTAACACCACTCCTCACATCCAGCCCATGGATCAGCAGGTCATTGCAAACTTCAAAAAACTGTACACCAAAGCAATGTTTCAAAGGTGCTTTGATGTAACCTCAGACACTAGATTGACCCTAAAAGAGTTCTGGAAGGCTCACTTCGATATCTTCCATTGCATAGGCCTTATAGATAAAGCTTGGCAGGGAGTGATCTCCAGGACGATGAACTCTGCTTGGAGAAAGTTGTAGCCAGATTGTGTCCCAGAGAGGGATTTTGAAGGGTTTGGGGCTAACCCTGAGGAGTCTATGGAAGTTGTGGAAAGTATTGTGGAATTGGGGACTTCCATGGGGTTGGATGTGAATGGAGAGGATGTGGAAGAGTTGGTGGAGGACCACAATGAAGATCTAACCACTGAAGAGCTGCAAGAGCTTGAGCTGCAACCACAACAAAACAGATCTGAGGAAATTGCTTAAGTGGAGGAACAAAGATGTAAGGTGCCTTCTTCAGAGATTAAGGAGATGTGCAATGTGGAGTAGGGTGCAATCATTTGTGGAGGGAACATCACCCTGACAATGATGTTGCAATCCGTGCTGGCTACTTTTACAATGACAATTCCATGTCCCATTTTAGGCACATTTTAAAGAGCCGCCAGATACAGAGCTCTCTGGACAGATATTTAGTGACACAGGTGAGCAGTGACTCACAAGCTGGTCCTAGTGGGATTAAAAGACAAAGAAGGGAAGTGACCCCAGATGAGGACTTGGTACCTAGAGTCCTTATGGCGGGGGATTCCCCTTTCAAAAATTAGGGTCTCTTCCCTCTCTCCCATCCAGCAACATCAGTCTTCAATAAAGGTAAGTGCCACATTCAGTTCATTCATTTGTGCATGTAAATCTATCTTTAAGGCCCCCCAAAAAAAAAAATTTCCAAACTTCTGGGTTTCTGGAACGGATCAATTGAATTTATATTATTTCTTATGGGGAAAATAGTTTTGGTTTTCACCAATTTTGGTTTTAGCCGATCCATCTGGAACGGATTAAAATCGAAAACCGAGGGATGACTGTATCTCAGACTCCTTCCTACAGCCACTCAGTACACTAGGTTTCACTGTCTCTAAGACTACATATTTGTACAAATTTGCACTTTATTGTGCATCCCATAGTACAAGATGTCGGCAAAAAGGAAGATCTTGACTTCACCTGAAGGAAGCACTAAGAAAAAAAGCAAGGCTCTCGATCTTATTGTGAAAATGAAGATTATAAAGATTATTGTATAAATATGGAGACAAGTGAAAGCTAGTGTACTCACAGGCTGTAAGAAGGCTGTGTCATACGTATTTTGTATAGGTTTGGTAGCTGACATTTAAACCACTCCAGAGCGATTATTATTATTATTATTATTATTACCACCATCGACATACGTACCTTGTTCACTGAGTTTAACCCTTTCAGGGTTATTGACGTACTAGTACGGCTTACGCGCTGGGGTTATTGACGTACTAGTACGCATAAATTCTAGCGCCTTCAAATTAAGCACGAAATGGCTGGTAGGCCTTGTGGTGAGAGAATGGGTCTGCGTGGTCAGTGTGCGCAGTAGGAAAAAAATCGGGGAGCCAGTGGTGCATTGTGGGAACGCCATGTTAGTACACATTCTTCACCATGCCTGGCTGTAAGAAACTCTTCACTCCTCGGCGAATTGGGACACTTTTGTTCCCCAGTGACAGTTCTAACACCGATGGGAGTGTCAGTGGTGATGAGTTTCAAGGTTTTGAGGCAGTTGTGACCGAAACTAATGACCATAATACCGGTAATATTGAGGAAAACCCAGACGACCCTCAGCCTTCCACCTCCGGTGCTGTGGCATCTTGTTCACGCTCAATTGTACCAGAACGAAAGAGGAAACTGTTATTTACTCATATCCCAGACTCTGATGTGAGCAATGGTCATGATAGTGATAGTGAATATGAACTCCAAGCTCTTCAAAACAGTTCCAGTAGCGAGAGTGGAGTGAAATATTCTCCAGTGAAGCGTCAGTATATACGACAGTATATGCGCTCTGGTAGCGTGCTATATGCTGTTCCAAGGGGAAGGAGTACATCTCGGAGTACATCCCATGGGCGTACAACAGGAAGTGATAGTGAAAATGACAATGATAGTGTTGCAATTGGAATGAGAAATGATGCGCAAGCATCTGTTAGTGGTAGTGGTGGTGGTGCCAGGCGCGAGGCACCAGCAGTGGACCATGCTGGCACCGACGCCGCTGAGTCAGCTCAGCTACAACAAAGCCAACCCTCACCCACCCACTAACCCCCACAACCACAACCTCCACTTCCACAACCCCCACAACCACAACCTCCACTTCCACAACCACCTGTAAACATCCAGTACCCACCAGCAGACCGCACCTGGGATTAGCAAGAAGCTGACAATTTTATTCCCAGTCCCCATCAGTTTGATGAAAGTCAATGTGGAATACACCCATCTTGTCCACTTGGGAACAATGCCACTGAACTGGAATGCTTTGAATTATTCTTTGATGAACCTCTGATGGATATTATTGTCAGGGAAAGCAACAGATACTACGAGTACACCATGACAAACACAATACTTTCACCAACATCACGCCTCAACAGGTGGAAAGAGACAACTGTGGCTGAGATGTATCTTTTTTTCTTTGCCACAATAATGCTTATGCCACATGTGTATAAGCACAGTGTCAAATCATACTGGTCAACAGACCGGCTGATTGCAACTCCAGGTTTCAGTGATATAATATCAGTGAATCGATTTGTGCTACTGCTAAGGATGCTACACTTCTCAAGACAAAACCACCCCTGACAGAAACGACAGGTTATATAAGATTAGAAATGTGTTTCTGTATCTGAAAGATAAATTCAATATGCATTTTTATCCCTTCAGGAAGCTTGTTATTGACGAGTCACTGATTCTGTTCAAAGGTAGACTGTCGTTCAAGCAGTATATACCAAGCAAGAGGAAACGCTTTGGTATAAAGTTATTTGTGCTTTGTGATTGCTACAGTGGTATTGTATTGGATATTATTGTGTACACTGGAAGTTATACATTGCAAGACACCAGGAGGTTATTGGGTATCTCTGGTGATGTGGTTAGAACAATGATGGAACCATATCTTGGTAAGGGGCATATATTATATACTGATAACTGGTACACAAGCCCCTCCCTCAGTGATTTTTTGCGAGTGAACTTGACAGATGTGTGCGGTACAGTGCGTGGAAATCGTAAGCATATGCCTAAATTCAATGCAGGCACTCGTAGAGGTCAGGTGCAGGCGTTTGTTGCCAATGACATCATGGCATTTCGGTGGCATGACAAACGAGATGTCACACTGTTGTCATCTATTCACCCTAACGAAATGACAGACACTGGCAGGGTGAGTAGAGAGACCGATGAACCCATTCTAAAACCTGCAGCTGTGATTGATTACACCCTCAATATGCGATTAGTGGACAAATGTGACATGCAAATTGGGTTTGCTGATTGTGTTCGCAAGAGTTACACGTGGTACATAAAACTCTTTTTTCACATTCTGGACATTACCATGCTCAATGCTTATAATATTTATAAGTTGAAGACCACAAACAAACCACCATATGGCGAATTTTGTTTGTTTGTCATCAGACAAATAATATTCAAGTACCAAGGAGCAACACCTGCAATAGAAACCCGCCCAACACCAAGTAATCAACACCTACCCTCTCATCTGAGTCCTGGTGGTGAACACTTCCTAACAAAACTGCCTGCTACTGCTTGCAAGAAAAAGGCTCAGAAGAGGTACCTTTATACCTTTGATATACCTTTGAAGAGTTTCGAGAGTATCTACTCTCTGAGCCCGGCCATGGGCCAGGCTCGTCTGGTGCTTGCCTGGTCAACCAGGCTGTTGCTGCTGGAGGCCCGCTGCCCCACATATCCATCACAGCCTGGTTGATCTGGCACCCTTGTTTTGAAAGTTCTCAATACCCACCCCGTCATCTTCCTGGCTGTTGTGATCTTTGTCTTGTTATGGTCTTTAAACGACAGATCAGCAGACATAATTATTCCCAAGTCCTTTACGTGTTCCTTTCGTTCTATGTGGTGACCCTCTTGCGTTTTGTATATAGTGTTCCTTTTGAGTTCTTCCTTTTTTCCATACCTAAGCAGCTGAAACTTATCACCATTGAACGTCATGTTGTTCTCCACTGCCCATTGGAAGACCCTGCTTATGTCCTCCTGTAATTTTTCAGTGTCCTCTACCGTAGTGACTTTCATGCTTATTTTAGTGTCATCTGCAAATGATGATACAAAAGTGTGCTGGGTGTTTTTATCTATGTCTGCTATGAGGATGAGAAACAGCAGAGGCGCCAGGACAGTGCCTTGGGGCACTGAGCTTTTGACCTCGCTGATGCTGGATCTTGCCCTGTTCACTACTACTTTTTGTGTTCTGTGTGTTAGGAACTCAAAATCCATCTGCCTACCTTCCCGTAATGCCTATGGCCCTCATTTTGTGCGCTATCACTCCATGATCGCATTTGTCAAACGCCTTTGCGAAATCTGTGTAAATCACATCTGCGTTTTGGTCGTCCTCCAATGCCTCCGTAATTCTGTCATAATGGTTCAGCAGCTGTGACAGGCATGATCGACCCGCTCTAAAGCCATGCTGGTTCGGGTTATGTTGGTTGTGCTGATCCATGAACATTGTAATCTGCCGTCTCATCACTCTTTCAAAGATTTTTATGATGTGAGAAGTGAGGGCTACTGGTCTGTAATTTTTAGCTAGTGCTCTACTACCTCCCTTATGCAAAGGAGCTATGTCTGCACTCTTTAAGGCCTCTGGAATTTCACCTAGATCTAAGCTCTTTCTCCACAGAATACTAAAGGCTCTTGCTAATGGTACTTTGCACTGCTTTATAAATAAAGCATTCCATGAATCTGGTCCAGGTGCTGAGTGAGTGGGCATGTTGGTCATTTCTTTTTCGAAATCTATGGGATTTGTGCTAATGTCGGTTAGGTGGTCTGCGCAGCCTTCTGCTGGAGTGAAAAATATTTCTGCATTTTCTACCTTGCTGTCATTTAGTGGGTTGCTGAACACTGACTCATACTGTTCTTTTAGGATTTCACTCATTTCCTGTTCATCGTCCGTATACGAATCTCCTCTCAATAATGGTACAATTCTACAGGTAGTTCTTAGCTTGGATTTTGCATAGGAGTAGAAATATTTTGGGTTTCTTGCAATATCCTGTATGGCTCTTTGTTCCCTTTGTACTTCTTCTGTCAGATATGACATCTTAAGTTTGTGCTTTAATTCCGTGATCTCTCGGTTAAGGCTATCTCTCCTCTGTTGCAACATAACTGTGTTTTTCAGCAATTCAGTAACCCGTTTTCTTCTCCTGTACCATCTCCTACGCTCTCTCTCTATATCTGATCTTCTTCTGGGTTTCCTCAATGGTACGTGCTTCATACATACCTTGTATGCTTCTGTATTCAGCTTCTCTAGGCACTGTTGGGGATTTAGGGTGCTCATGTCTGATTCCCATGATATGTCTGATAGCTCTTGGTTTATTTTTTCCCAGTCAATTCTATGGTTATTAAAATTAAACTTACTGAACATTCCGTCTCTAACATTAGTGTCGCAGTTCCCTAACCCTGAGTTAATACTAGTTTGAACTTCTATGATGTTATGATCAGAGTATATTGTTTTTGTAACTGTTATGTCTCTGATTAATTCCTCGTTGTTTGTGAATACCAAATCCAGGGTATTTTCATTTCTAGTGGGATCAATTATCTGTTGGTTTAGTGAGTACTTTTCACAAAGCCTCATTAGTTCCCTGGTATGTGCCTGTTGAGCCAGGGTGCTTCCAGGAGTTATTTCTGGTATAACATTATGGTGCCTCATCTTCCATTTTACATGAGGGAGATTAAAATCTCCAAGGATTAAAATGTTTGGGGTGGGATTCTCTAGCCTATCCAGATAGCTATCTATCTTCTTTAACTGCTCTGAGAATTCCTCCGCAGTTGCTGATGGTGGTTTGTTTACTAGGATAATTACTAGATTCTTATTTTCCACTTTAATGCCGAGGATTTCTACTATATCATTCGTAGCGTTCAACACTTCTGTGCAACAGAGAGTATCTTTTATATAGAGTCCTACTCCTCCCTGTGACCTATTAATTCTATCACATCTATACATGTTATAGTTTTCTATCTGAATCTCTCCGTCCAAAACATCCCTTGTATGTGTTTCTGTAAATGCTCCAAACATGGCATTTGCTTCTGATAGGAGTCCACTAACATAACTAACTTTGTCATTTTTATTTGATTTCAGACCCTGAATATTTGCAAATATGAAGCAGGAGTTACCATTTGGGATGTTTGGTCTTTCTTTGTGTTTGGTTAGTACCACTGGTGATGTCCTACCTGGTATGGCCCCTGGTGCCCATACCCCTGGTTTCTCCAGTACTGACTTTGATTGTTTATATGGCCCTGATGAGCTGGTGCCTGTCTTGTCTTGTCCCACTGTTCTGCCCATCTGTCCCCTCTGTACCATTTCCACCTTTTGTCTCTTTCTTTTATCTGGTTGTTTCTCCTTATATCTAAAAAAGATTGCTGTTCATTTTCATTTTCCCTTTCCCTGCTTTCTCTGTATCGTACTGTTCCCTTTATATGGTGGTCTGGGCAGCTCATGTCATAACATTCTCTGGACTGTGTTGAAGCTTGACACATTACTGGATGGAAGTATCTGCACTCTTTGTTAAAACGACACTTTCCTTTCCTTAACATGTTGGCACATTTTCTGGTGTGTTTATTCCAACAATCTCTGCCATAAAGGCACATACCTTTAGCATAGAATCTGCATATGTTTTGGCTGCCTATATTTACTGACTTTGTGTTTTCCCAAAGATCTGCAGAATTATCTGCGTTTTTTTCCTCTCTTTCCACTCCTTGGTTTTCCTCGTTATCTGCGCTTTTCTCCTTTGATGACATGGGGCCAACATTTTCCCTGGAAGAGGGCTCCCCTACTATATCTGTACTAGAGGCTATGGCTGTGGTGGCGTCCATAACCAAAACCGGATGTTCACAATGGCTGGGGGCTGGGTCTGGGTCAGTCCTGGGGCTGGGGGCTGAGTTAGCTAATGTTTTTGTCTCCTGTGTTTTTTCCCGTGGATGACTGTTTATTTTTGGGTCAATTGTTGTAGACTGGTCATTCTGTGTGTTATACTTTACCCCTTTCCTATCTTCCCATGTTCTATATATACCGGGAAGACTATTCAATAGTTCCTCTTTTTCTTCATGCTTATTGTTTATTAGCCTACTGAGTGCTTTCCTGATATCTGTCCATAGTTCCACATCCTTGTTGCAGATCCAGAAACACCTTTCTAGACGGATGTCACTTCTTATTACTGTGTTAATTTTTGAACATGTGACATGATGTTTTGAAAAGCAAAGGTTGCATGTGATTCTAGATCTTTTCCCAAGAGCCTTTTCACAAGTCCCACAGATATACTGTACTGCCATCCTGCCTGTATCCTATTAGTATTTGTGGGGTGTACTGATTATGGAGACTTACTGCACCTTATATTATATCCTGATGGATCAACTAAAACTGAATGCATTTTTCCCATAAGAAATAATAGAAATTCAATTAATCCGTTCCAGAAACCCAAAAGTTTGAAAAAAAAAATTTGAGGCCTTAGAGATAGATTTACATGCACAAATAAATGAACTCAATGTGACACTTACCTTTATTGAAGACTGATGTTGCTGGATGGAAGAGAGGGAGGAGGGGAGGGAAGAGAGGCTATTGTTTGGAAGGGGAATCCCCTTCCATAAGGAATTTAGGTACCAAGTCATTATCCGGGGTCACTTCCCTGCATGCCTGCTACACTCCCTGCATACCTGCTACACTCCCTGCATACCTGCTACACTCCCTGCATGCATGCTACACTCCCTGCATGCATGCTACGCTCCCTGCATGCATGCTACACTCCCTGCATGAATGCTACTCCCTGCATGAATGCTACACTCCCTGCATGAATGCTACACTCCCTGCATGCCTGGTACACTCCCTGCATGAATACTACACTCCCTGCATGAATGCTACACTCCCTACATGCCTGCTACACTCCCTGCATACATGCTACACTCTCTGCATGAATGCTACACTCCCTGCATGAATGCTACACTCCCTGCATGAATGCTACACTCCCTGCATGAATGCTACACTCCCTGCATGAATGCTACACTCCCTGCATGCCTGCTACACTCCCTGCATGAATGCTACACTCCCTGCATGAATGCTACACTCCCTGCATGCCTGCTACACTCCCTGCATGAATGCTACACTCCCTGCATGAATGCTACACTCCCTGCATGAATGCTACACTCCCTGCATGCCTGCTACACTCCCTGCATGCCTGCTACACTCCCTGCATGCCTGCTACACTCCCTGCATGAATGCTACACTCCCTGCATGCCTGCTACACTCCCTGCATGAATGCTACACTCTCTGCATGCATGAATGCTACACTCCCTGCATGAATGCTACACTCCCTGCATGAATGCTACACTCCCTGCATGAATGCTACACTCTTTATCACAGGGCTGGCACTAGGAGCTTTCTTTGGACCCATGGTAGCTTATTTAGCAATTGCAAGCACTAAAAACAGTGGAATAATGACAATACAGTGGACCCCCGAGTTTCGTAAAAACTTCACTCCTGAAGTCTGCTCAAGTGCCATTACCGAACGAATTTACCCCCTTAAGAAAAAATGTCACGTCTATTTCAGACCCCCAAAAATACTTTTCCACAAGCACTTACAATATTATACTTACATAAATGTACGATTTCCGGGGTTTACGAAACTCGGGGGTCCACTGTATACTGGTATGAATGCGTGGGAGGAGTGGGTGGTGGTCGCTCTCGCTTGTAAACAATAGCACACTGACGCTCCCTGGAGTGCCCGCACAGCTGGGCGCCACGCGGACGCGTCCGGTACGAATATCGTTAACCGAAGCAAACATCGTTAACCGGAGTCATTTCTTTTACGTCAAAAATATCGTTAACCGAATTTATCGCTATCCGACTACATCGTTAACCGAGGTATGACTGTACGTGGATGGTAATAACAATAAAAAAAAAGTGACTGCAACCATTACAGAAAACGTTACCCGTCTGAAGGGT
>WNWK01014862.1:0-49822 GCA_009830355.1 Cherax destructor
TTGCTGGTTTAAGGTGAATTTGGTGAGAGATTTAAAAGCTCGTGTGTGTGCGAGTTTCCATCTGAGCTGCCTCCTGGTGTTATCTCTGCTACCACATTATTTGCAATATTCATCCATTTTAGGTGCCTTAGGTTGAAGTCCCCGGAGAATGACAATGTCTGGAAGGTTTTCCAGACATTGGTCAATTTTCAGAAGCTGTCCTGGAATTGTTGGGACGTTGCATCCGGAGGCTTGTATACAACCACGATGACCAGGTTTGATTCTCGATCTTTACTGCTAAAACTTCAACTACATCATTTGAAGCATTTAGTAGTTCTGAGCATATAAGTGACTCTGTGATATACAGGCCAAACCCTCCCCCTTTTGCCTGTTTACTCTGTCACATCTGTATAGGTTGTAGCCAGGGATCCATATTTCATTGTCCAAGTGATCCTTTATGGGGTCTCTGTGAAAGCGCAAACATTGCATTTGACTCTGTAAGCAGTCCACGGATGAAAGGGTACCTTGTTGTTTGTTGCTGGCTTTAGACCTGTATATTTGCAAAGATGAATGTCGTTGAATTGGTGGTATGGATGGGGGTCTCTTTTTCCTGGCACTAATATCTGTTGTATTAGAGTGGAGGCCATTGACTGTGATTCCACTCCAGAAATGATTGCAGTTGGTGTACGATTTCTGTCATTTCCTGTCAGCTTTTTTCCTTCCTGGCACTAAAAACCTTCTCTCCGGAGTGGCTGTGGCTACCCAGGTTTTGCCATGGTCTGGATGTTCTGTGTCGCCTCGTACCTTTAGGTGGTATGCCTGGCAATATAAGTTATAGCACTGTCTTTCCTGAATTGATGAGTGGCACATTTCAGGCAACCGGCAAATGGCCCGATTGTTATGGGAGTTTTAAAGGGTTTTTGTGCAGTAAAATTAGCAAAATATATTCTCCATATTCATGACTATAGCAAGGAAAAGAAGAGAAATAAATAATGAAAATGATAGCTATAGGAATGCAGTTAGAAGCCTGAGTAGATCTATAACCCACTATGATAACATGAATGTAGATAAGTATGTCTATGGAGCAACTTGCAATGTGAACAGACTGACTGATTTGTAGTGGCCAGGCTTCGGCTGGCTACAAGTACTTCTGGCAGTTTGGGAGATACACAGATGATGATCAAACTAAATGCAAATTATGTGATCAGGCATATGGTCACTGTCTTGAACACTATGTGCTGAATTGTCCACTTATTGAGGAATATAGAGATAGACAGTATAATAACCTATGTGACATGTCAAGATATCTTATTAGTGAAGGTAGGATACCACTTATTCTAAGCAAATTTCCTAAATTTGCTTGTAACAGATAAGTGAACTGTAGATATAAATCCAAATTAATTTCCATGAACGTGCCTATCTGTGCTCATGATAATGCGAGCACAGATGGGCATGTTTGTGGAGCAACTTGCAATGTGAACAGACTGATGTTGTAGTGGCCAGGCTTAGGCTTGGCTACAGGTACTTCTGACAGTTTGGGAGACACAGATGATGATCAAACTAAATGCAAATTATGTGATCAGGCATATGGTCACTGTCTTGAACACTATGTGCTTAATTGTGCACTTATTGAGGAATATAGAGATAGACAATATAATAACCTATGTGACATGTCAAGATATCTTATTCATGAAATAAGATACCTGCTTGTAACAGATAATTGAAATGTAGATATAAACCCAAATGTACAATTGTTAACCCTTTGGGGCCTAGTGCCTAGGCCTTTTGTGTATCCATATGCTCTTGCGCTACCGTCCACAGGATGGATATGGGGTGCACAATAAACTAGCCACTTGGTGGCAAAATCTAATCTGTCACAGCAGGATATTTCATTAGAGTACGTATAGATTGCAATACCACCCCAACTTGGTGTGGTCTGCAATTGTGTATTGCTGTGTATCCTGGTAGCGAGTAGATATCTACTGTATCCTGCTTAAGCCAGGTTTCAGTAAGAACAATACATGTGAAGGTTGTCTTTAGGGAATCAAGGGAGGGCAAGGAGGTCATCATAGTGTTTGCTTAAGGATCGGACGTTGTAGTTAAGAACTGTTATACTTTTAGTAGTTTCAGTTGGTGTAGGATTATTGCAGTGATGTGTAGTACTGAATAGTTTACTGTAGTGATGTAGAGTACTGAATAGTTTACTGTAGTGATGTGTAGTACTGAATAGTTTACTGTAGTGATGTGTAGTACTGAATAGTTTACTGTCGTGATGTAGAGTACTGAATAGTTTACTGTAGTGATGTGGACTGAATAGTTTACTGTAGTGATGTGGAGGACTGAATAGTTTACTGTAGTGATGTGGAGGACTGAATAGTTTACTGTAGTGATGTGTAGTACTGAATAGTTTACTGTTGTGATGTGTAGTACTGAATAGTTTACTGTAGTGATGTGTAGTACTGAATAGTTTACTATAGTTTACTATAGCCTGGTTAATCAGGCTCTGATCCAACATGAGGCCTGGTCACAGACCGGGCCGCAGGGGCGTTGACACCTGGAACTCTCTCTAGGTAAACTCCAGGTAGTGATGTGTAGTACTGAATAGTTTACTGTAGTGATGTAGAGTACTGAATAGTTTACTGTAGTGATGTGTAGTACTGAATAGTTTACTGTAGGGATGTGTAGTACTGAATAGTTTACTGTAGTGATGTGGACTGAATAGTTTACTATAGTGATGTGGAGGACTGAATAGTTTACTGTAGTGATGTGGAGGACTGAATAGTTTACTGTAGTGATGTGGAGGACTGATTAGTTTACTGTAGTGATATGTAGTACTGAATAATTTACTGTAGTGATGTGGAGGACTGATTAGTTTACTGTAGTGATGTGTAGTACTGAATAGTTTATTGTAGTGATGTGGAGGACTGATTAGTTTACTGTAGTGATGTGTAGTACTGAATAGTTTATTGTAGTGATGTAGAGGACTGAATAGTTTACTGTTGTGATGAAGACTGATTAATTTACTGTAAGTAAGTTTATTCAGGTATACACAAATACATTTACATACATTATCATACATAGCAGCATATGTGTAGAAAACCTAGGATAACCCAAAAAAGTCAGACAGAGTGACCTATTTCCATTAGGGTCCATTTAATACCTTAATATTATACACTGTAGTAGATACTAGTTATTATACTATAATTAAAAGGAATAAGGTAAAAAAAGTTATTTACATGTATATGTATGTTAGCTAAAAAAAATAATCATTCTCCTCCCTTTCTGTCGCTACATTCATTAGGCACCTTTTGGTTCTCTTCTTGAACTGGCTCATGCTATGACTGGCTTTGACATGTGCAGGCAGTCTGTTCCATTCCTTTATTGGTGTACAATAAAAGGTGTTTGAAGCCTGGCCACTGACTGTGGGTACTACAAAGTTGTGCTCTCTCCCCCTAGTACTATGACTGCTTTGGTTCCCAGCCTTGACAAAATTGGCAGCAAGATATTCTGGACACTGTTTGTGAGCAATTTTATAAACTTGATTCAACTTAAGTTGTTTTACTCTGTCTTCAATATTCAGCATATCTAATTGTTGTAATTCATCCTGGCCTACATGTTCTCTTGTTCCCAGGTCCAGGATGAATCTTATCATTTTGTTCTGTGTGATTTGCAGTTTATCTTTCAGTTTTTTTGTCAAGGCAGAGTACCATGAAGAGCAAGTTAAGTTTAATATCTTTATTATGCACCCCATACCCATCCTGTGGGCGGTAGTCAAAAGATTACAGAGGTACATAATTGGTCCAGAGACTGGACTCCAAAGTTTTGATAGCTGAATAAGTTACAGCGGTAATGAATTAGATCTGGTCACAATCATGAGAAGTTGCAAAGGTAATGAGCTCCAGGTAGAGCTGGTCACACTCATGACAAGTTGCAAAGGTAATGAACTAGAGCTGGTCACAATCATGACAAGTTGCAAAGGTAATGAGCTCCAGGTAGAGCTGGTCACAATCATGACAAGTTGCAAAGGTAATGAGCTCCAGGTAGAGCTGGTCACAATCATGACAGTTACAAAGGTAATGAATCATAAACACGTCCATACATGGTAAACAAATGACAGAGTAATGAGCAATATTCTAGGGAATGCATCCATTGCCCCAACAACAGATGTTGCAAGGTGCCTGTCCCTCTTCGGCAGGACAGCCAGACAGCCATTGCAAACAGCAGCAGGTTGCACCAGGATCTGCTGCTTGCAGGAGCACCATCGCTAGCAGCCCGAGAGAGAGCAGCCCTGGGGACCGTCCTGGTGGACGCTAGTTTGATTGCAGATCCCAGGTGGACGCCAATTTGATTGCAGATCTTAGGCCCTCCGTCCGCTGAGAGGCGCTGCTGGCCGCTCCCACATGGAGCCCCCCGGGCTCCAAGACATCCACCGTGCGCACGGATGCCGAAGCCTGAGGAACCGAGTGCACACTGCCTGTGGCAGCTCATGAAGCAGGGAGAGCAGAGACCCAGTAGCGGACAGCGAAGAGGCGGGTCCAGGAGCTGAGTCTCGAGTCCTGCAACCACAATTAGGTGAGTACCTGACAGCTGCCTCGTACTCGAATTCCACGGCGCTGTCCCTGCAGTGGAAGCTCCCGCGATCCCCGCACACCCCCCGCCGACGCTGGGAGTTGGGTGGGTGAGGAACAGGGGTGAGGGGTTATGAGAGGGTCACTGTTCACCAAACACTGCGTAGTCAATATGACATTGTATAAGGGATAGACATAGGGTCCTGCGAGCCTCAGTAGGTAGACACTGTGCTTGTCTGTAGAGGAACTTCAGTCTGGCATTCGCTTTCTTTACTACACTGTTCCCTATCAGTTCTCCTGACATGCATGGGTCAAAGGGGATTCCCAGATATTTTACTGAGGAAACTGAAGTGATGGATTCCCCGTTACATCAGACATTAAAATTATTTACCCTGCTCAATTTATATTTCGTGCCAAAGAGTATGGCTTCTGTTTTCCCGAGGTGTAACGATAACTTGTTGTCTACAAACCATTTGCTGCAGGACTCCAGTTCCAGTGTTAATACATTAGCTATATCTTGTGGGTCTTTACCTGACACTAACAGAGCACTGTCATCCGCATACAGTAGGAGTTTGCACTTGATACTGATGGGCATGTCATTTACATAACACAGGAATAATAAGGGACCCAGAATACTACCTTGGGGAACTCCACATGCTGTCGGCAGTGGTTCTGATTCTGTTTTGTTGATTTTGACAATTTGTTTCCTGTTGCTAAGATAGGACTTAAACCAGTCTGTGGAACCTATGCCGATAGCTTGAAGTTTCTTACATAATATATTGTGGTTGACACTATCGAAGGCCTTTTGCAAGTCTAAAGTTACCATTCCTATGAGGTTCCCTATAGACATTTCAGTTCTCATGTAATTCATCAGATTAATTAGGGACGTGCCGGTTGAGTAAGATCTCCTAAAGCCTGATTGGTAACTATGAAGAATGTTGTTGTCACTAAGATATTTAATTACTTGACAGTACACCGCCCTCTCTAGAATTTTGGATATTACTGAATAGTTTACTGTAGTGATGTGTAGTACTGAATAGTTTACTGTAGTGATGTGTA
This sequence comes from Cherax destructor, assembly GCA_009830355.1. Lineage (NCBI taxonomy): Eukaryota > Metazoa > Arthropoda > Malacostraca > Decapoda > Parastacidae > Cherax > Cherax destructor. Next base: position 5,607 of record WNWK01014862.1, read on the forward strand.
GTACTGAATAGTTTACTGTAGTGATGTGTAGTACTGAATAGTTTACTGTAGTGATGTGTAGTACTGAATAGTTTACTGTAGTGATGTGTAGTACTGAATAGTTTACTGTAGTGATGTGTAGTACTGAATAGTTTACTGTAGTGATGTATAGTACTGAATAGTTTACTGTAGTGATGTATAGTACTGAATAGTTTACTGTAGTGATGTATAGTACTGAATAGTTTACTGTAGTGATGTAGAGTACTGAATAGTTTACTGTTGTGATGTGGAGGACTGAATAGTTTACTGTAGTGATGTGTAGTACTGATTAGTTTACTGTAGTGATGTAGAGTACTGAATAGTTTACTGTTGTGATGTGGAGGACTGAATAGTTTACTGTAGTGATGTGTAGTACTGATTAGTTTACTGTAGTGATGTGTAGTACTGAATAGTTGACTGTAGTGATGTGTAGTACTGATTAGTTTACTATAGTGATGTAGAGTACTGAATAGTTTACTGTTGTGATCTGGAGGACTGAATAGTTTAATGTAGTGATGTGTAGTACTGAATAGTTTATTGTAGTGATGTATAGTACTGACTAGTTTACTGTAGTGATGTGGAGGACTGAATAGTTTACTGTAGTGGAGTACTGATTAGTTTACTGTAGTGATGTGTAGTACTGAATAGTTTACTGTAGTGATGTGGAGTACTGATTAGTTTACTGTAGTGATGTGTAGTACTGAATAGTTGACTGTAGTGATGTGTAGTACTGAATAGTTTACTGTAGTGATGTGGAGGACTGATTAGTTTACTGTAGTGATGTGTAGTACTGAATAGTTTACTGAAGTGATGTGGAGTACTGATTAGTTTACTGTAGTGATGTGTAGTACTGAATAGTTGACTGTAGTGATGTGGAGGACTGAATAGTTTACTGTAGTGATGTGTAGTACTGAAGTTTACTGAAGTCCAACAGGAAGCCTGGTCACAGACCGGGCCGCGGGGGCGTTGACCCCTGGAATTCACTCCAGGTAGTGATGTGTAGTACTGAATAGTTTACTGAAGTGATGTGGAGGACTGAATAGTTTATTGTAGTGATGTGTAGTACTGAATAGTTTACTGTAGTGATGTGTAGTACTGAATAGTTTACTGTAGTGAAGTGTAGTACTGAATAGTTTACTGTAGTGATGTGTAGAACTGAATAGTTTACTGTAGTGATATGTAGTACTGAGTAGTTTACTGTAGTGATGTGGCGGACTGATTAGTTTACTGTAGTTTACCTGGAGAAAATTCCAGGCCATAAAAGATCACTTAAATTTAGTAGTACCAGCATCAGAAATAACAGAATCACGTTTACTTGGCACACAAGGTAGAAAAAAGAGTGTTATGCTTAGATTTCACACGATAGACAGTAAGACAGATCTTATTAAAACATCAATTAATGCAAAAAAAGATCTCTATGTAAACGAATGCCTCACAAAAAAACGTCAGAACCTCCTATACAGAGTAAGAAAGCTTAAACGTGAGAATAATGACAAAATCCACCAGTGCTTCACCCGAGAAGGGAAAATCCTAGTTAAGAAAACAAATGTAGGCCGTGCTTATTATATCACGAATGAAAATGAACTGTCCACATTCCTTCGAGATGCTAATCTTACAGAGACTGAATAATATCAATGACCTAATCCTTAGTCTGCGTTAGTGCAACAGTTGTATTAATAACTGCAACCTCACAATCTTACATTTCTCCCAAAACTGATTATGTATTAATGTAATTAACTTCATTTTTGTTCTAATAATCTGCTACCTCACTATATTAAATTTCCCACTAAATATAATTGTACATCCTATTTTACTATATATTTATCTTTTAATGTCTCTGTAACCATTTACTTTTATTTTTTTATTTTTAATACAAATCTATCATTACCTTTTCCCAACCCTATCTATTTACAATATTAGTAATTACTTTTTACTTGAAATTTAATTACAACTTTTTCACTATTGTTTTTCTTTTTATATTTTTATAATCAAACAATTACCTCATTGTGTATGTGACTTAGTTTATTTTTTTCTTATAAGCTATTACCAAATAAGTGCAATTATTTACTCATACATTTAAATACCTTTTTACCAAAAGCAAATTCCAGTCACTCTATTTACTTAATTGTACTCTTATATTCAAACAACTACCTCATTGTGTATATGACTTACTTTATATTTCCTTTATAAGCAACTACCTGATAAGTGCAATCATTTACTTATATTTTATAAATACTGTTTACCATTAGCCAACTTTAGTCAACTTTCAGTCACTTTATTTGCCTAATTGTATTCATATATTCTAACAACTACCTCATTGTATATGTGACTTACTTAATATTTCCTTTATAAGCAACTACCTGATAAGTGCAATCATTTACTTATATCTTATAAATACCATTAGCCAACTTCAGTCACTTTATTAACTTCAATTTAATCAAAACTACTTTTAATATTAGTCAAATCTGTTTTAACTTCTAGTTCAATAGCTCTTTGCATTCATTAACCTCTTATTGCCTTTCATATACTAAAGTTTCAACCAGTGCCACATTGAATCAAAAATTTATTTTTCCATACCAATTTAATACTAGTCATTGAAGTTGTTCTAACCATTCATTAGACAGTTAAATTAGTATATCATTAACATAACATTCAAATATCCTATATCACTGCAAAAATTCCTGTAAACACTTGCACATAATTGTGTTAATCCATTAGCAAGTAAGACTTTAATCTAATACCATATCATTAAGTTTATCATAATCTATTGTTCCCAAGTCTAGTTATAGAATCACATTAATTCCTATGATTACAGGCATTGATCCTGATATCAACCTATTATTAAATGACTTACATGACTCCAACAGCAATTGTAACTATTACACAGCTGATCAAGCAAAGACATTACTCAGAGCCAACAATAACTTAACTATCTTCAATTACAATGTTAGATCGTTGAGCAAACATTATGATGACCTCACAGCCCTACTCCAATCCCTACAGTCCAATATGTCAATCATCACACTCACTGAGACCTGGCTAAAGCCTGATACTACAGGTATCTATGCCATCCCAGGTTACACAGCCATTCACAACTGTAGGACAGACCAGCGAGGGGGTGGAACAGCAATATATTATACAGATCAACTCGATTGTATCGAAAATTCTTGTACAAGGGATGAACATGGAGAATATATTATAGCTAAATTTAAATCAAAAGACCTGCAAAAACCCCTCACAGTGATAAACATCTACAGATTACCACAGTCAAACATCCGCCACTTTAGTGAAAAACTAGGAAACCTGATAATCGATTCACGCCTTAACAAAGATCATTTGCTGCTCACAGGAGATTTCAACATAAATCTACATGACCAAGACCCGCAGGTAACTGAATTCACAAACACTATGAGCAACTGCTTATTACTACCAACAATATCAAAACCTACAAGAATCTCCGATAATAGTACCTCGTTACTAGACCACATCTGGACTAACACAATATCTCCTCAAAAATCAGGCATAATCACAGAAAACACCACAGACCACTACCCTACCTTTCTCATAACTAACCTAGGCATTCTGCCCCAAGAAATTGCAAAAGTTACCTTCAGACTACATAATGAGTCTGCTGTTAATAATTTTATATCAGCTATGACGAACATTGACTGGCTTAATGAATTGGAAACACATTCAGATATTAATGAATGCATCAAGAACTTTCTTAAAAAAACACATAACCTCTATAACAGACATTGCCCGAAAAAACTAAACAGATCACAGCTAAGAGACTTAACAATCCCTGGCTAACACCCAGCATCCTTAAATCCATAAATAAGAGGCACCAATATGAAAAACAATATAGAAGGGGTCTAATAACCAGAGAACAATCCAAACGCTACTCATCAATCCTTACTAGCCTGATAAGAAGGTCCAAAAAATTGTATTATGAGAACAGACTCCAGACCGTAAAAGGTGATATGAAAAAGACCTGGAAAACCCTATCTACAATTCTAGGAAATAAAAAGATATCCACAAACAATACCATCAAATTATCAAAAACAGACGAACCCCTACTCTCACCAATTGAGACAGCAAACAGACTTAATGTTTTCTTCTCCACCATAGGAAAGAATCTAGCGAGTAGGATCCCAAGCTCGAACACTCGTCCAACAGACTACCTCACCAACACCTACCCAGATACACTATTCCTAGCTCCTACCAACTCATTTGAAGTCTCACTCATAATCAACACCCTTAAAAACAAAGCAGGAGACATAAACAGCTTACCACCCTTTATGTACAAAAAAGCCACACATGTACTGTCACCAATTATAGCAGCATTATTCAATAAATCCATTGAATCTTCAACCTTCCCATCAATTCTCAAAGTAGCTAGGGTCACCCCGATCCACAAAGGAGGTGACCAAACTGACTTGAACAATTACAGACCAATCTCAAATTTACCACTGCTTTCTAAAATCTTCGAAAAATTAATTCATAAACAGATCTATTCCTACCTCGTCTCACACAATGTACTAAACCCCTGTCAATTTGGATTCAGGACCAACAAGAGCACAAACGATGCTATAACACACATGTTAGAGTTAATATACACCGCACTTGAGAAGAAAGAAGTTCCGCTGGGAATCTTCATAGACCTACGCAAAGCATTTGATACAGTCGACCATGATTTATTGCTCACAAAATTAGCGCACTATGGTATTAGGGGCACCCCTCAACTACCTTAAGTCGTACCTTAGCAACAGAAGTCAGTACGTGAACACAAATGGAGAGAACTCTTCCACACAACAAATTACAGTCGGTGTCCCTCAAGGTAGTGTCCTGGGGCCACTCCTATTCCTCATTTACATAAATGACCTACCGAATGCATCACAACTACTCAAACCCATTTTGTTTGCAGATGACACAACATATGTCTTCTCTCACCCAAATCCAGTCGTACTAGCCAACACAGTTAATGCCGAATTACAGAAAATATCAACATGGATGATGACAAATAAGCTTACTCTCAATACGGACAAGACCTACTACATTCAGTTTGGAAACAAAGCTACAAACGTTCCACTTAACATAACGCTAAATGGTTCACCCATCACAAGACTCACAGAGGGAAAATTCCTAGGAATCCACCTTGACAGTAGTCTTAAATTCCAAACACACATACAACAAATTTCCAAGAAAATCTCAAGGACAGTAGGTATATTATCTAAGATACGCTATTATGTGCCTCAACCAGCTCTCATTGCACTATATCATTCTCTTATCTACCCTTATCTCACCTATGGAATCTGTGCATGGGGCTCAACAACATTAAATCACCTTAGACCACTCATAACCCAGCAAAAGGCTGCAGTCAGGATGATAACAAATTCCCACTCTAGACAGCATACTCCACCTATATTCAGAACCTTAAAACTACTCACCATAAAAAATATTCATACCTATTCATGTGCCTTCTACATACATAAAACTCTACATGCTAATATCAACCCTGCGCTCAGAATTCTCCTCAACAACTTTAATAGGTCCCACGAACATGACACAAGACACAGATCACTATTTGACATACCCCGAGTCCATACTAACCAATGTAAAAATTCTATGCACATAAAGGGCCCCAAAATCTGGAATTCATTACCAGTAAATATCAAGTTAACCTTGTCGGAAAATCAATTCAAGACTCTTCTCAAAAATCACCTACTCACCCTATACTAAATACTCATACTGTAACAAACTTCCAAACCCAATATTATTTTACTTAAGAAGATCTCAATTTGATATGTTCATCCTCCTTAGCACTTGTTGCAATTTCATATCATCATATTGTCATTTAAAATCTTATAGTATCATCATTTTCTTAATTTGAAATAAAATATATACCTAGATGAAACTCTAAAAACTATTTCTAGTATTGTTATTATACTAGTATAGCATCAACATACTGTAATTTGAAATAAATTCTACAACTAGATTAAACTCAACCAATTTCTCTTGTATTGTCTTTTAATAGTATGTATAACCATTTAATAATATAAATAATACAGAACTAGAATAAACTCAATCAATTTCTTTAGCATTAAGTACTTAGTGAATAAGTCTCTAGAATAAGCTGCCCCTAATGCCATGGCATGCCAGTGGCTCTCCTTGCATTACAGTTTTATAATTGTTTTATATTTGTAACTACCAATAACATTGTACACTTGTAACATGCATTGAAATAAAAATTATTATTATTATTATTATTATTATTATTATTAATGCCCCTGCGGCCCGGTCTGTGACCAGGCCTCATGTTGGACCAGAGCCTGTTCAACCAGGCTGTTACTGCTGGCCGCATGCAGTCCAACGTACGAACCACAGCCTGGCTGGTCAGGTACCAACTTTAGGTGCCTGTCCAGTGCCTGCTTGAAGACAGCCATGGGTTTGTTGGTAATCCCCCTGATGTATGCTGGGAGGCAGTTGAACAATCTTGGGCCCCTGACACTTATTGTGTTGTCCCTCAACGTGCCAGTGGCACCCCTGCTCTTCATTGGGGGGATGTTACATCGCCTGCTGAGTCTTTTGCTTTCGTAGGGAGTGATTTTCGTGTGCAAGATTGGTACTAATCCCTCGAGAATTTTCCATGTGTATATAATAATGTATCTCTCCCGCCTGCATTCTAGAGAGTACAGGTTTAGGAACTTCAAGCGTTCCCAGTAGTTGAGGTGGTTTATCGCACTTATGCGTGCGGTGAAGGTTCTCTGCACATTTTCAAGGTCAGCAATTTCACCCGCCTTGAAAGGTGCAGTTAGTTTGCAGCAATATTCCAGCCTAGATAGAACAAGCGATCTGTAAAGTGTCAACATGGGCTTGGCATCCCTGGTTTTGAAGGTTCTCATTATCCATCCTGTCATTTTTCGAGCAGATGCAATTGCTACATTGTTATGGTCTTTGAAGGTGAGATCCTCTGACATGATCACTCCCCGGTCTTTGACATTAGTTTTCGCTCTATTGTGTGGTTGGAATTAGTTTTGTACTCCGATGAGATTTTAATTTCTTCACGTTTTCCGTATCTGAGTAATTGAAATTTCTCATCATTGAACTTCATATTGTTTTCTGCAGCCCATTTAAAGATTTGGTTTATGTCTGCTTGGATTCTTGCAGTGTCTTCAATGGTGGACACTGTCATACAGATTCGGGTGTCATCTGCAAAGGAAGACACAGCACTGTGGCTTATATCCCTTTCAATGTCTGATATGAGGATGAGGAATAGGATGGGAGCAAGTACTGTGCCTTGTGGAACAGAGCTTTTCACAGTAGCTGCCTCAGACTTTACTCTGTTGACTACTACTCTTTGTGTTCTACATGTTAGGAAATTATAGATCCATCTACCAACTTTTCCTGTTATTCCTTTATCACGCATTTTGTGTGCTATTACACCATGGTCACACTTGTCAAAGGCTTTTGCAAAATCTGTGTATATAACATCTGCATTCTGTTTATCTTCTAGAGCATCCAGGACCTTGTCGTAGTGGTCCAGTAGTTGGGACAGACAGGAGCGGCCTGCTCTAAACCCATGCTGTCCTGGGTTGTGCAATTGATGGGTATCAAGATGGGTGGCGATGTTGCTTCTTAGAACCCTTTCAAAGATTTTTATGATATGGGACGTTAGCGCAATTGGTCTGTAGTTCTTTGCTATTGCTCTACTGCCCCCTTTGTTTAGCGGGGCTATGTCTGTTGTTTTTAGTAGCTGTGGGACAATCCCAGTGTCCATGCTCCCTCTCCATAGGATGTTAAAAGCATGTGATAGGGGCTTCTTGCAGTTTTTGATGAACACGGAGTTCCATGAGTCTGGGCCTGGAGCGGAGTGCATGGGCATGTCATTTATTGCCTTTTCGAAGTCATTTTGCGTCGTGGTGATGTCAGAAAGGCATGCGTCTGTCAAGTTCTGTGGCACTTTCATAAAAAAATAATTTAGGTTTTCGATTTTCAGTCTGGTTAGTGGCTCGCTAAAGACTGAGTCATACTGGGATTTAAGTAACTCACTCATTTCCTTGCTGTCATCTGTGTAGGACCCATCCCGTTTAAGTAGGGGCCCAATACTGGTTGTTGTTCTCGACTTTGATTTTGCATAGGAAAAGAAATACTTAGGGTTTCTTTCAATTTCATTTATGGCTTTTAGTTCTTCCCGTGTCTCTTGGTTCCTGTAAGATTCCTTTAGTTTTAATTCGATGTTTGCTATTTCTCTGACTAGTGTCTCCCTACGTATTTCAGAGATATTGGCCTCCTGTAGCCGCTCCGTTATTCTTTGCCTTCGCCTGTATAGGGAGCGCCTCTCTCTTTCTAGTTTGCATCTTCTCCTCCTTTTCCTTAAGGGAATTTGCCTTGAGCAAACGTAATGTACCACAGAGTTAAGTTGTTCTAGACATAGGTTGGGATCCATGATGCTTAGGCAATCTTCCCAGTTTATATCATTTAGGACTTGGTTTACTTGGTCCCACCTTATGTTTTTGTTATTGAAGTTGAATTTGGAGAAAGCTCCCTCACAGCTGATCACATTTTGTTGATCTGGAGCTCCCCACATGCATGTCTGGACCTCTATTATGTTGTTGGTGAAGATGAGGTCCAGCGTATTCTCTAATCTTGTGGTCTCTACTATTTGCTGGTTTAAGGTGAACTTGGTGCAGAGATTTAAAAGTTCATGCATGTGTGAATTTTCATCTGAGCTGCCTCCTGGTGTTATCTCTGCTACCACATTGTTTGCAATGTTCCTCCATTTTAGGTGCCTGAGGTTGAAATCCCCCAGTAGCAAGATGTTGGGGGCAGGAGCTAGAAAATTTTTCAGACAGTGGTCAATTTTCAGAAGCTGTTCCTGGAATTGTTGGGACGTTGCATCCGGGGGCTTGTAGACAACCACGATGACCAGGTTTTGATTCTCGACCTTTATTGCTAATACTTCAACTACATCATTTGAGGCATTTAGTAGTTCTGAACATATAAGTGACTCTGTGATATACAAGCCAACCCCCCATTTTTGCCTGTTCACTCTGTCACACCTGGCAAGCAAAATCCCAAGTTCAAATACTCCACCTAACGACTATCTCACTGGCACCTATCTGAACACACTATTCCTAGCCCCAACCAACCCAATAGAAGTTTCACTTATAATCAACACACTAAAAAACAAAGCAGGTGACCTAAATAACTTACCACCATTTATATACAAAAAAGCCTCTCAAGTTCTCTCACCAATTATTGCTACACTCTTTAACAAATCCATTGAATCCTCTACCTTCCCATCAATACTCAAAATAGCGAGGGTCACCCCAATACATAAAGGAGGAGCTCAAACAGACCTTAATAACTACAGGCCGATATCTAACTTACCCTTCTCTCCAAAATCTTTGAAAAATTAATTCATAAACAAATATATTCCTACCTCACCTCCAACAGCGTACTCAACCACTGTCAATTTGGATTCAGGCCTAATAAAAATACAAATGATGCCATTATACACATGTTAGAAATAATTTACACCGCCCTTGAAAAAGAAATCCCAGTGGGAATCTTCATTGATTTACGTAAAGGTTTTGATACAGTTGACCATGATCTGTTACACCTAAAATTATCACACTATGGTATAAGAGGACACTCCCTCAACTACCTAAAATCATACCTAAGCAACAGAAACCAATATGTGTACACAAATGGAGCTAGCTCCACCGCGCAAACTATTACCGTAGGTGTCCCACAGGGAAGTGTTCTTGGCCCACTACTCTTTCTCATTTACATTAACGACCTACCAAATGCATCTCAACTACTCAAACCCATACTTTTTGCAGATGACACTACATAAGTTATCTCGCACCCTAGCCCAGATATACTAGCCAACACTGCAAATACTGAATTGCAGAAAATATCTACCTGGATGATGACCAACAAACTTACTCTCAATATTGATAAAACCTATTTTATCCAGTTTGGGAACAGAGCTACAAACGCACCACTTAACATAATGATAAACGGGTCCCCTATCGCAAAACTCACAGAGGGAAAATTCTTAGGAATCCATCTTGACAGTGGCCTCAAATTTCAGAAACATATACAACAAATTTCCAAGAAAGTCTCAAAGACCGTGGGAATACTATCCAAGATACGGTACTATGTTCCACAACCAGCTCTCCTTACCCTATATCACTCACTCATTTACCCATACCTCACCTATGGAATCTGCGCATGGGGCTCTACATCAATAACTCATCTCAGACCACTAATAACACAACAAAAGGCAGCAGTTAGAATGATAACAAATTCACACTCCAGACAACATACTCCACCAATATTCAAAAACCTAAACTTACTCACCATACAAGACATCCATACTTTTTACTGTGCCTATTACATACATAGAACACTCTATGCAAATATTAACCCACCACTCAAACTTCTCCTTACCAATTTTAACAGGACACATGACCATAACACTAGACACAGATCACTCCTCGATGTTCCATCTAACACTATGTAAAAACTCAATGCATATAAAAGGCACGAAAATTTGGAATTCATTACCTGTCATTGCCAAAGAAACCCTGCCTGTACCCCAATTCAAAACGATGCTAAAAAATCACCTCACCCAAAGCTAAATGCTCAATATCAAACATTCTCAACAAAGTAGAATAATCACTTAATGTAAAAACCTGACTAATCACTTAAATGTAAAAACCTGTTATGAATAATACATACTAAGCTAACTATTACCTAACATTTACATTATAATGACCACGTAAACTGTAACTGCAATGCAACTAATTGTTTTAAATTGTTATCTCACTCAATTAGTTGCATTGCTGCAATTAATTGATATGTTCAACTTATATTCAAACTTTATAACTTAGATATGCAATTATACTTATTTTATAAATTGTCAACCATAACTTTTTACCATGTAGTCTAGAATAAAGTAGTCTTAAGAATGCCCGCAATGCACAGCATATTAGGGGCTTTTGGCATGTACATCTCATTAAGAAATATATCTTGTCTACCATGTATCATTGTACCATGTCACAATAAAGTATTATTATTATTATTATAGGTTGTAGCCCGGGATCCATATTTCATTGTCCAAGTGATCTCTTATGTGGGTCTCTGTGAAAGCCGCAAACATAGCATTTGACTCTGTAAGCAGTCCACGAATGTAAGGTACCTTGTTGTTTGTTGCTGGCTTTAGACCCTGTATATTAGCAAAGATGAATGTAGTTGGATTGGTGGTATTGGTGGTATGGGGGTCTTTTTTTTTGGCTCTAATATCTGTTGTAATGGAGTGGAGGCCACTGACTGTGATTCAACTCCAGAAATGATTGCAGTTGGTGTACAATTTCTGTCATTTCCTGCCAGCTTTTTTTCCTTCCTGGCACTAAAAAACCTCTCTCTCCAGAGTGGCTGTGGCTACCCTGATTTTGCCATTGTCTGGATGTTCTGTGTCGCCTCGACTTTAGATGGTATGCCTGGCAATATAAGTTATAGCACTGTCTTTCCTGAATTGATGTGTGGCACATTTCAGGGTGGAAAAGCTTACAGGACGGGAGGTTGCATTTGCCTGTTTTCATATGGGAACGGCATTTTCTGGGGTGATCATAATTGCATGTCCCATCTGATTTCCCAGATTTTCCATGCCTGCAGATACCAAGTGCATAATATTCACATAGGCCTGGTTTCCGTTTGCCCTGGTTTTTTGTGACTGTGTTCCCCATTGGTGGGTGTGTTCCTGTCTCATGTCTGTCTTCGTTACTATTGCTAACAATGGAGCCTTCAACTGTTTCCGGTAATTTATCTTCAGTATTTCCCTGGGCATCCCCTTGTTTACTATCTACTGTGTTATTGCTAGTTTGTAACACTGTTTTGTGTGTGTCCTTATCTACACCTGTTTCCCCATCATTTATTTCACTAGAGCTACTGTCCCTCTTCAGGTCACCATCATTTATTTCAACATCTGTACCAGGTGCGGTAGCACCATCTGGCCCTGATTTTTTACTTTCCCAACTGTTATAGAAAGCTGTCATGTTTTTTATGAAGTCCGATTTGGTGTTGTCATCTTTTAATATCGATGTGATTTTATTCCACAGTTCGGTCTCATTTGGACATACCCAAAAACACTTCCCTTGTTTAATATAGCTGACACCATCTTGTCACATGGCTAACTTACCATCTTGTGTCATATAGCTGACTCACCATCTTGTGTCACATGGGTAACTCACCATCTTGTGTCACATGGCTGACTCGTCACCTTGTGTCACATGGCTGACTCACCACCTTGTGTCACATGGCTGACTCACCATCTTGTGTCATATAGCTGACTCACCATCTTGTGTCACATGGCTGATTCATCACCTTGTGCTAAATGTTCAGTTTAGCTTTGAGAGTGAGCTAAGACCACTAAACTGAGACACAAGTTCTTCAATGCAGGAGAATCACTAGAGGCAGATAAAGACACATGCAAGGATTTTTCTCTTACACCAACGATAGCCTCCCACTGATATGACCCAAAGAAAATATATTCACCATCTGTCATTCAATAGTTGTCTTGTGAGACATGCACGGCCATCAAAATCCAAACAATCATCTGAAGTACAATATCCCCGCTCTTATGTATCAGTTCTTATATAGAAAATATAAGGATTGTTTTCTTATTTCTAGCATGTAATAGTTAACCTGAGATAAATATAAGCTAAGTGACACTCCTTGAGACAACGTTTATTTACCTTAAACTTGCACAGTCACCAACAACCTAACAGGACAGAGTCCAGATCTTCATTGGTGGACACAGGATCAAGCCTCCAGTGCTCCTTGAGTTGAATGATCCACACAGGTTTAGCTATGTAGATGAATGGTTCAGAGAACCGACAAGTTGATAAATTAGACACATATGCAACACTTGGGTATCTTTATTGAAGAAACGTTTTGCCACACTGATGAAGCCAGTGTGGCAAAACGTTTCCTCAATAAAGATACCCAAGTGTTGCATAGGTGTCTAATTTATCAGGTTTAGCTACAAATGAAATATTGTAACTCATTTTCTCTACTTTGTATTTCACTGGTGTTTGTTCCTACATAAACGAATATTTTTCTCCATCTCATCAAATCTGGTCATGATAGTGTTCATCACAATACTGAGAGTTTCTTGTGTTTGGTGGAGCTGCTGGTTGAGGTAGTCAAGGCGATTGTTGAGACCAGTTAAGTACTCTTTGCCCTGGCGCTGAGTCATCCCTGATGTGCTGGGCCGTGACCTGCTTGTGTACAGCTGCCCTTCTGCTACCTGAGGAAGAAAAGTGGGCTACAAGAGGACCTGTTTGAGTACAGCTGACCCTCTGCTACTCCAACAGCACATCAAGTTATATAAACCATTTGCCTCCACATGCTCATGTATGCTTGCTGGATGTCTAAGCTCCTTGCACACAAAACCTCCTTTACCCCCTCCCTCCAACCTTTCCTAGGCCGACCCCTACCCCACCTTCCTTCCACTACAGATTTATATGCCTTCCAAGTCATTCTCTTTCATTCCATCCATTTTAAATGTCCAAACTACCTCAACAACTGGAATCTTGTAAAACATTGCCTATTCACTGCAGTGAAGATGATCTGCAGTGGCTCCTGGATGAAAGTCAGGGGGTCAAAACAAAACGAGACTCAGAATGTGAACCATCAGTCAGACACAACAGAAGGTCAGTCATCCACACAGAACCAACAGTCGGCTGACAAACAACAGAAGCAGCTACCCTCAGATAACCCGTGGGCTACAAGAGGATAAGGAGGAAACATAGGTCAATTATCTTTATTGACAGGCTTTTGTCTCAGATCATTTTGCAGGCGAGTGTAACTATATGGCATATCTCGTGTTCAGTGGTTCAAGGATTGAGGCTCTGCCACTTCTTGCATTATACAAGATGTACCTTGCCTATGTGCTGAAGTAGGTAAGGCTTCAGCAGACCTCAGCAGATGCTAGGAACTTGAGTGTATGTGGTAATCAGGGTGGTATGTCTGGGTGTTTGGTCCCTGCCTACTGTGTGGCTGGAACACACTCACAGCATAAATTTATGAGCACACTTTCATAGCATTACTGTCATGGTATAGATACACTCTCATAGAGAATAAGTACAGGTTAGACACACACACGAAATAAAAAAAAGTCAGGCCCATTTTGGAGTACACAACACCAGTGTGGAACCCACACCAAGGAAGCATGTTAAAAAACTGGAAAAAGTGCAGAAGTATGCAGCGAGAATAATTCCAAAGCTAAAGGATATGAACTATGATCAAAAGCTAAAGGAACTGAACCTAATGACCCTGGAGGACAGTGGAGACAAAATAACAGCATAAAAATGCTCAGAGAAACTGAGGGCAAATAAGTGGTGATAAACAAGTATTCAGGGTGGTTGGGAAGTGAATGACCCTGATGAAGAAGTGGTGGAGGCAGACTGCATACATAGTTTTAAGAAAGGATACGATAGGGCCAACAAGGGCTGCTATTGTACCCTATCATAGTTGAGAGGCAGGGCCTGGAGCTAAGACTTGACACCTGCAACCACATATAGGTGTATACAAAACATTCACTCGTACTATTGTGGAACCTACATTTACAGAACAATCAATTTTAATATAAATCCCGACCTGAAACACTTTCTTGACAGTTGCAATAGGACTCATACACACAACACTAGGCACAAAAACCTCTATGACATTCCCTGTCAGAAATCTCCAGAACCACTGGTTCAGCTAGCATTTTTAAAATCACAGTTAAAAAATACGATATCTTTTTAATCTATCCCAGCCCATTATAAATACATATGTAAAAACTATACATGCATTTGCTCAATATCATGAACATGGGTTAAACTTTTTCATCAATATAATCAATATATAGTTGCTCTCATATCTGTATTCATCTCAAATAATCACTCCACTGTATCTGCTTAAGGTTTACCTAGAGAGAGTTCCAGGGGTCAATGCCCCTGCGGCCCAGTCTGTGACTTATTAAAGTCATACAGCATGACTTAATAGACTATTCAAGTCTCTTGCATTCATCGTAACTCATCTAATAACCATATGTACTGTTATTGCCTTATTAATCTTAAGTTAATTATAAGTTTGCCCAAAATGCTCTGCATATAAAGGGGCTTTTGGCATGTACACCCAACTACAGTGGTACCTCGAGTTACGATATTTTTTCGTTCGAGAATGCTGTTCAAGTGCCATTACCAAACGAATTTATCCCCATAAGGAATAATGTAAAATAGACTAGTCCTTTTACACCCCTAAAAATATACTTACAAAAGCATTTAAAAAAATAAACTTACATAAAAGGGCGATTTTGGGGACCATCGTAACTCGAGGTACCACTGTATTATACTACTTTGTACATACATGTATCATGTCAAAATAAAATATACATATATTATATGAGATGAACCTGCAAGTCCATCTCATATACAATCTACCCAACATTCTCCACCCTATATATACTCATGTACTCTTTACCCAGGTAGATCTGTTTGTAAATTGATAAAGTCCACTGTGTGGACAAAATGTAGTTAATAAAGGATTGCATTATACTACAATTGTCTGTTTTTCCATCGTGTCAGTATTTTATGCCATTTATCTCAATTAACAGAAAAGTATTCAATTTTCATAATAAAGATAGATTACTTATGCACAGAGAAATTCCACACATTACCAGTAGAAAAAATATGGTAGATTATTATGTGATCCTCACTCGTACCTTTGTTTGTGAATGTGATGAG
The DNA here is from genome assembly GCA_009830355.1 of Cherax destructor. Lineage (NCBI taxonomy): Eukaryota > Metazoa > Arthropoda > Malacostraca > Decapoda > Parastacidae > Cherax > Cherax destructor. The sequence goes on from WNWK01014862.1 coordinate 21,425, forward strand.
TTTCTTTCTGTGTCGTCATCAGATACCTCTTCTGCCAGAGTGTCACCTGCCTCACCCTCATCTTCAGTGCCCGTTGTATTGTCGTCATCTTTAACCTCGTTCTCCAGTGATTCTGAAAGCGGGCTGTCTGAGGGTAGTTGCTTCTGCTGTTTGGCAGCAAGTCTGTCAGCCGACTGTTGGTTCTGTGTGGATGACTGACCTTCTGTTGTGTCTGACTGATGGTTCACATTCTGAGCCTCGTTTTGTTCTGACTCCTGACTTTCATCCAGAAGCCACTGCAGATCATCTTCACTGCAGTGAATAGGCAATGTTTTACAAGATTCCTCTATCTACATATTTTTCTTCATATAAAAATAATAATAAGGGGGTGTTGAGGTAGTTTGGACATTTAAAAGGGATGGAATGAAAGAGAATGACTTGGAAGGTGTATAAATCTGTAGTGGAAGGCAGGGAAGGGGCTGGCCTAGGAAAGGTTGGAGGAAAGGGGTAAAAGAGGTTTTGTGTATAGTAAAGTAAAGTAAATTTTATTTCATTGCAGGTATACATCGATTATATGATTACAATTTAGAATAGAGGAGCAAGGAGAGCCACTATTATGCCATGGCATTATGGGCAGACTTAATCTAATGACTTATTGACTACTTAATTCTAGAGAAATAGAATGATTTTGTTATGTAGTTAAACATTAGCATGTGTTTTTTGCAGATAATAAGTTTACTTAAATTACAATCTGAGGATATTACATTTGTCAACGTGTTATGCAAGATGGTTATATCAATAGTAAATATAGCACTTTTATTATGGGTAAATAACACTGAGCATTGTTGAAAGTAGTTTACAATATGAATATATTTAGTTTAGAGTGAGTAGGTAGTTTTTGAGAAGAGTCTTAAATTGATGTTCAGGCAAGGTTGTCTTAATATTTTCTGGTAATGAATTCCAGATTTTGGGGCCCTTTATGTGCATAGAGTTTTTACACAGGGTGATATGGACTCTGGGTATATCAAAAAGTGATCTGTGTCTTGTGTTATGGTCATGGGTCCTGTTAAAGTTGGTGAGGAGAATTTTGAGTGGAGGGTTTATATTTGAGTAGAGTTCTATGTATGTAGTAGGTACAAGAATAAGTGTGAATGTTCTTTACAGTGTGTAGTTTTAGACTTATGAATATTGGTGGAGTATGCTGTCTAGAGTGGGAATTTGTTATCATTCTGACTGCTGCCTTTTGCTGGGTTATGAGTGGTCTAAGGTGATTTAATGTTGTTGATCTCCATGCACAAATTCTATAGGTGAGATAAGAGTAGATGAGTGAATGATACAGAGCAAGGAGAGCTGATTGAGGCACATGTTAGCGTATCTTTGATAGTATGCCTACTGTCTGAGATTTTTTTTGGAAATTTGTTGTATGTGTGTTTGGAATTTGAGGCTACTGTCAAGGTGGATTCCTAGGAATTTTCCCTCTGTGAGTCTTGTGATGGATGATCCATTTAGCGTTACATTAAGTGGGACATTTGAAGCTCTGTTTCCAAACTGAATGAAATAGGTTTTGTCAGTATTGAGAGTAAGCTTATTAGTTTTCATCCAGGTAGTTATTTTCTGTAATTCAGCATTTACAGTGTTGGCCAGTATGACTGGGTTTGGGTGAGAGAAGACATATGCAAATAATATGGGTTTGAGTAATTGTGATGCATTCGGTAGGTCATTGATGTAAATGAGGAAGAGGAGTGGTCCCAGGACACTTCCTTGCGGGACACCGCAAGGAGCTTAGACTTCCAGCAAGCATACATGAGCATGTTAGATAGGAGCAAGCAGAGGCAAATGATTTATATGACTTGATGTGCTGTTGGAGTGTGAGCAAAGTAACATTTATGAAGGGATTCATGAAAATCAGTTAGCCAGACTTGAGTCCTGGAGGTGGGAAGCACAGTGCCTGCACTCTGAAGGAGGGATAGAGATATATTGCAGAGTGATGGAGTGATGGCAAGAGAGTGATGGCAAGAGTGATGGAGTGAGTGATGATTTAAGTGCTTTTTTTTTGGGGGGGAGGGAAGGGGTCACCCAGCCTCGGTGGGAAATGGCCGATGTGTTAATACAAAAATTAATAATAAAGTTTTTAGAAAAGCCCGAAGTATACACAGCAGTTTAGGCACTTACAAATTGATACTGAACTTTGTTTTTCAAGCCTGTAAAGTTGTGTGCAACTCTCACACCCAGTGTAACTGCAAATGTAGTGTGCAACTCTCACACCCAGTGCAACTGCAAATGTAAAGTAGTGTGCAACTCTCACACCCAGTGCAACTGCAAATGTAAAGTAGTGTGCAACTCTCACACCCAGTGCAACTGCAAATGTAAAGTAGTGTGCAACTATCACACCCAGTGCAACTGTAAATGTAAAACTTCACAAACTAGTAGACAAGAAAACTGGAATACTTTTCAATAAGAAAAAAATGGAAAATTAAACATAATAAACTGTGTGTGATTCAACATCATCTTTTCTCATTTTTAAAATAAAGTTTTACATCCTTTATTCTTTACTTACATTTCCTCCAGCTCTCCTTTTTGCTCGATGTATTGTGCTATTTTGTCTACTCTGAAAGTCAAAAACATAATTACTACTCATGAATATGAGTGCATTAACTACCAGCATTAACCCTTTGAGGGTCGAGAGGCCCTCTCCCAAACTCGTTCTCAGGGTCGAAAAAAATTCGAAAAAAAAAATTATTTTTTCTTATGAAATGATAGTTTATATTTTTGTGAGTTTTATAGGCCAAAAGAAATTTTTTTTTGCGATCAATACTTAGCGAGATATGGAGGAGTGAAGTTGACAGAAATTGAACCACTTACGGCAACATCGCTGACTGCCGGTCACCTGGTAATAGTTTATTTTGTTTTTTCCTACTTAAAAAAATGTTGTTTATTACTATTTTTCTATTATATATATATATATAAACATATAGTCACTGGACAAGTTCCTAGAACTGCAAGAGTTTCTGAAGCTTGTAGTTGTTGTGTGGGGTGGACTAGTAAATATGCCTAGTCACCAGGTAATTAGTGTCACAATAACAAATTACACCATCACTCACCACCCTCACTGCCTGTCAACACACATCCCTTCCTCATTATCCCACCAACCACATGGAAATGAATCACTGTCTGAATTTTGGGTTATCCTAGGTTGATAGTTGTCCTTCCTTCCTTACTTCTTACCTTCCTTCATTTCTACCTTCCTTCCTTCCTACCTACCTACCTACCTTCCCTCCCTCCATCCTACCTACCTTCCCTCCATCCTACCTACCTTCCCTCCTTCCTACCTACCTTCCCTCCTTCCTACCTACCTACCTTCCCTCCTTCCTACCTACCTACCTTCCCTCCTTCCTACCTACCTACCTTCCCTCCTTCCTCTCATCTCTTCCTTTCTTCCTCTCATCTCTTCCTTTCTTCCTTCCTACCTTCCTCTCATTTCTTCCTTTCTTCCTTCCTTCCTCTCATCTCTTCCTTCCCTCTAGTTTCCTGGACATTGTTTTAGGTCACAAACTACTCAAAATCATGAAATTGATCTTCACTGACACTTCCATCTGTGTTTGAACTGTCACTTGGAAACAAAAGAGTCCCAATTAGCAGAGGAGTGAGGAGTTTCTTACAGCTAGACATGGTGAACAAGGGCTATTGAAATGACATTTCCACAATGCACCACTGGCTCCACGATTTTTTTTATACTGCTCACACTGACCATGCAGACCCATTCTCTCACATGTAGGCATACCAGCTTTCTCCCTCTTGATTTGAAGGTGCTAGAATTTATGCGTTCAAGTACGTGACAGACCCTGGCTGCAATGACGTACAAGTACGTGACCGACCCTCAAAGGGTTAACATGTGGTAGTCATGCAAATTTATAAAACTGATCCAAAATTATTCTCTTGATTGGATAAATCCAAATACAGTGGACCCCCGGATTACGTCATTATTTCGTTCCAGAATGCTGTTCAAGTGCCGTTACCGAACGAATTTGTTCCTTTAAGGAATAATGTAAATTAGATTAGTCCTTTTAGACCCCAAAAATACTTACAAAAATACACTTACATAATTGTTTGAGTTTGGAGCAATACGTAATCTGGGGGTCCACTGTACAGTGGTACCCCGAGTTTCAGCCATAATTTGTTCCAGAAGGTTGTTCGAGTGCTGTTACTGAACGAATTTGTTCCCATAAGGAATAATGTAAATTAGATTAGTCCATTTCAGACCCAGAAAAATACACTTACAAAAGCACTTACAATAATACTCTTACATAATTGTTCGAGTTGGGAGCTGTACGAAACGTGGGGTACCACTGTACCATATTTTATGACGAACAAGACACTCCAGTGTTGAGGATGCCCTCCCCTTATCCAATTCTGATTGGCTAAATTTTGGAAAAAAAAAAGATAAAATGTACTTTGGGCTCCAAGACGCTAGGTAAATTTACAAGACTTTGAAAGAAAAATAGCATCTTTAACACTGTAAAATACAATAGCTGAAAAAATCACAAATGGATCTGAACTATTTCCAAAATCATTCTAAATCCAGGTGGACATCAGAGTGAACAAGAGTGAAGAAACAATACAGATTGTAAGTTTATTTAGGTACAGCTACACATAAGTACAATTATTGTACCTATTAACATATGTGTAAATTATCCATTAAGATAACCCTAAAATACTCAGACAAAGTGACTTATTATACATTGGAGAAGAAACTTTTATTTGGAAAATAATTTGCACTGTATTTAGTCTGTATAAATAACTCTTTACAACTGTAAACAGTTCATTGCCACTGTAACATGTGGATTCACTACCTGGATTCATTATGTACCTCTGTAATATTCTGACTACCAACCATAAAGAGATAAACTCTGTTCCATAAAACATATTTCATCTTTACCACGTCCTGCCCTCCACCCATCTATCACCTTTGTAGCTTACCGATAACTACGATTGTAATATTAACCCTTTCAGGGTCGAGACCTCGATTCTTAACACTCTCAGGGTCAAAACATTTTCGGAAAAAAAAAAATTATTTTTTCTTTTGAAATGATAGAGAATCTTTTTCCGATCATAACGCCACCAAAATTATGAAATTTGATCGAAAACTAACGGAATTATGCTCTCACGAAGTTTGCGGTATCGATGCTATTTACGCATCGGCGATTTCGCCGACTTTGAGCCCTATTTTCGGCAAATTCCAATGTTTCAGTCTACTACAATGATAGCTATTTCGCTAGAACTCCATTTCTTCTATCGATTGAGTACAAGAAACCGCCAATTTACCGATTTCAACTACCCAATAAGGTGGTCAGAAATTGGCAATTTGTCCAATTTCACACAAATTTCAAAAGATGCCAATTTCAAAATAGGGTCCAGAATAAACGAGACAGACATTCCTGGCACTCGAATAAAATTTATCTGTCCATTAATCACGTCTCCAGGCCCCTCTTACATTACTTTTGCTTTCCATTTTGAATTTTTATTCTCAAAATAAATTGAAGATTTTCTGTTATGTATACTACTGCATCATTGTAAAAACGGTATAAATGACATCAGCACACTTGTGCAAGAATATTAGAGTCACCAGTTGATGTGTATTGTACGTGTGGTGTGATTTGTTTACTCTTGAACATCGGACAAAATCGAACATTTTCGCTACTTTGCACTCAATTTCTAGGTACTTTTCATTGAGAAACCAATCAAAATTATCTCTATTTCTCTAACATATCTTCCATTCTATCAAATAAGACCAAGAAAACGAGAATATAATCATAAATACCATACGAAAATAGACTGCAAAGTCGCTGTTTTAAACCAAAAATACCGTCAGAGTTTTTTTTTCCTCATTATCCACTGTGTGGTGCAGGATTTTTTTTATACTGCGCACACTGACCGCACAGACCCATTCTCTCACATCTAGGCCTACCATCCTGTTTCTGCTGGATTTGAGGGCGCGCTAGAATTTAGGCGTACTAGTACGTCAAACGCCCTGGCATGTAAGCCGTACTAGTACGTCAAAAACCCTCAAAGGGTTAATATTACTCCATCATTTTATTATATTACTTCTACTTCTTCTTATATTTCTTATTGGTGGTGTTGTTGTTGTTCTTCTTCTTCTTATTATTATTATTATTATTATTACTATTATTATTATTTATAACCTATGTAAGTTTAGGCTGAATACCTGCAAATTTGAAATTTTACTGAAATTGTTAAAAAAATTTAAATTGTTGGAAATTGCCTACACCGTGGGTATGTGGTGTCTACCACCCACACCGTGGGTATGTGGTGTCTACCACCCACACTGTGGGTATGTGTCTACCACCCACACTGTGGGTATGTGGTGTCTAGCACCCACACCGTGGGTATGTGGTGTCTACCACCCACACCGTGGGTATGTGGTGTCTACCACCCACACCGTGGGTATGTGGTGTCTACCACCCACACCAGGGGGATGTGGTGACTACCACCTACACCATGAGTATGTGGTGACTACCACCTACATCATGAGTATGTGGTGACTACCACCCATACAAACAAAACAAACAAAAAATTTTTATTTCATTGCAATTTTACATAGATATTTGTAGTTACAATCATAAACTGAAGTGCAAGGAGAGCCACTGACATGCCAAGGCATTAGGGGCAGCTTAATCTAATGACTTATAGACTATGTACATAATATTAGAGAAATTGATTGAGTTTATTCTAGTTATATATTTGATTTTTCAAATTACAATATGATGATATTACACTTCAAATTACAATATGATGATATTACATTGTAACAAGTGTTTAAGAGGATGGTAATATAATAGTAAAAATTGAGATTATCTTAAGGAAAATAACATTGAGCATTTATGAAAGTAATTTATAGTATGAGTATTTAGTTTAAGGTGAGTAGGGGGTAACATAACATATTAGTAAAAATTGAAATTATCTTATAGGAAAATAATATTGAGCATTTTTGAAAGTAATTTACAGTATGAGTATTTAGTTTAGGGCGAGTAGGTGGGTTTTGAGAAGAGTCTTAAATTGATTTTCAGACAAGGTTATCTTAGTATTTATTGGTAATGAATTCCAGATTCTGGGGCCCTTTATGTGCATAGAATTTTTACACAGGTTGATATGGACTCGGGTTATATCAAAAAGTGATCTGTGTCTTGTGTTGTGGTCATGGGTCCTATTAAAGTTGGTGAGGAGAATTTTGAGCGGAGGGTTTATATTAGAGTGTAGAGTTTTATGTGTGTAGTAGGCACAAGAATAAGTGTGAATGTTCTTTAAGTTGAGTAGTTTTAGGCTTTTGAATATTGGTGGAGTATGCTGTCTAGAGTGGGAATTTATCATCATTCTGACTGCAGCCTTTTGCTGGGTTATGAGTGGTCTAAGGTGATTTAATGTTGTTGATCCCCATGCACAGATTCCATAGTGAGATAAGGGTAGATAAGTGAATGATATAGTGCAAGGAGAGCTGATTGAGGCACATAGTAGCATATCTTTGATAATATGCCTACTGTCTTTGAGATTTTCTTGGAAATTTGTTGTATGTGTGTTTGGAATTTAAGGCTACTGTCAAGGTGGATTCCTAGGAATTTTCCCTCTGTGAGTCTTGTGATGGGTGAACCATTGAGCGTTATGTTAAGTGGAACATTTGTGGCTTTGTTTCCAAACTGTATGAAGTAGGTCTTGTCAGTATTGAGAGTAAGCTTGTTAGTCATCATCCATGTTGATATTTTCTGTAATTTGGCATTAACAGTGTTGGCCAGTATGACTGGATTTGGGTGAGAGAAGACATATGTTGTGTCATCTGCAAATAATATGGGTTTGAGTAGTTGTGATGCATTCGGTTGGTGGTGACTACCACCCACTCCATGGGTATGTGGTGACTACCACCCACACCATGGGTATGTGGTAACTATCACCCACACCATGGGTGTGTGGTATCTACCACCCACACCATGGATGTGTGGTGTCTACCACCCACACCATGGGTGTGTGGTGTCTACCACCCACACTATGGGTGTGTGGTGTCTACTACCTACATAACTGTAATGAGGTGGTTTCTATAAAGTAATTAATAAATGTCAATCACCGTAATTGTATTATACAGTGGAAACCCGGTTTTCGCACGCCTCAGTTATCGGACGATTTCGTTTTAGAACCATTTTTTGTGCGAAATTTTGCTCCGGATATTGGACCTTGTTCCGGAAATCATACGTATTAGACGCGTCTGCCTGGGCCGCTCATACATTCGTGACTCACTCATGGGCACATTAAATGTCTTGTTTTACGTTAATATAGACATTTTCATTAATCCATCTATGATATTTTCTTCAAAATTATATAAGAAACACGTTAAATAGCATAGTATAAAAATGCAATGTTTATATGCCATCGAGGGGTGGTAGTTGGTGGAGGGAAAACATTACGTTTACTCTTTTTCTCTTTTTCTCTGGTTGAGCATTAGAGAAAACTGTATGAATCTGTGTCTGGCTTTTGTTTACAATTCTCGGCATGAATTATTCATTACTTCTCCCTTTGTTTATGATAGCATCTAAAGGTAGTTGTTAGAAATGATTAAACTCGGTGAACAAGGTATGTTGATGGTAATAATATGACTCTGGGCTGCATTAAATATCATGTAGCTATGTAGGTAGTTGTATGTATGTAGCCCAGGCTACCTACTGGCTACTTACCTCTACTGGCTACCTACATCTATCAGCTACTTAGTAAGTAAATAAGTTTATTCAGGTATACACAAGTACAGTTACATAAATTATCATACATAGCAGCATATGTGTAGAGAACCTAGGATAACCCAAAAAAGTCAGAGTGACTTCCTACAAAAGAGTACTACTCACCTCTTGCCCTACATTAAGACTACAAATATTTTAAGGTAAGTAATGAATGTGGAACTTTTGGTGGATGACCATAGGGAAGAGCTAACCACTGAAGAGCTGAAACACTATAATTAATCTTAACAAAATTTATTATTTGTTAATATTTTTGGGTGTTTGGAACAGATTAATTGTATTTACATTATTTCTTATGGGAAATATTGATTCAGTTTTTGCACATTTCGGTTTTAGAACGACCTTCTGGAATGGATTAAGTTCGAAAACCAGGGTTCCACTGTATACTGTACTCCAAACCATACCATGGGCAGGGCTTGAACCCAGTGGCTAATGCGTCGGTCTGGAGTTTTATGACTAACCATGGGTTCAAGCCCTGCCCATGGTATGGTTTGTTTGCAATAGTGTCATTATTTTGTGAGTCATATTGTACTCCACTTTATAGCAATAAAGTTTGTTTTTTGACCTTATTATCATACCCTTGGAATGGCTTCTAAACACTGCATTGTTTAGTAAGAAGAGGAAGCGAGTTGTTAACACTGGGAAGAGAGTAATATTAATGTGTATACAAGTGGGAGGTGTTTTTAATGTTGTAAGAATGTGCCTAGTATAGGCCAGTAGGCCTACTGTAGTGTTTCCCCTCTCTAATGTTCTAATATTAAGAAAACAAAAACAAAGCAAAAGTTTATTTCTTAGCAAAGGTATGTGTTTACATTTCACAATTTGATTAGTACCAAGAAAGTCTTGCAGACTTAACCTAACACTTTAAAGATAATATTAGTGCAGCAACTGTGCATGATACAGTTACCTTGAAAGGTACTGTATCTATTTTATACACCCACTGTACCAAAGAAGATGGTAAAGCAAAGAAAATATCTATTCAAGCCTAAATTTAATGCACTGCTTTAAGTTTTATACAAGTAATTTAGAGGCTGAAGGCATATGTGTTTTAAGTGGTGATAAAGTGTTGATTCCTGTAATTGTTTTACATGATGGTAGGATTGCTGGTGTCTTTTTTCTGTCTCATAAACATGCAAGATTTCAGGTATGTCTTGTTACTTCTACTTACACTTAGGTCACACTACACATTCATGTACTACAAGCATATATATACACACCCCTCTGGGTTTTCTTCTATTTTCTTACTAGTTCTTGTTCTTATTTTCTCTTATCTCCATGGGAAGTGGAACAGAATTCTTCCTCCGTAAGCCATGCGTGTCATAAGAGTCGACTAAAATGCCGGGAGCAAGGGCTAGTAACGGCCGATTTGTTGAAAGAAAGAAAGAAAATGTTGATTGAATCAGATTTAACTGAAGGGCATCAGGAAATTTTTGGTGATTTAGCAAACACGAGTCTACAGCAAAATGATTTTGGTAGATAACATATTTAGTCATATATACATGTTTATGTAGGCAAGTTTTTTCTTTTTCAATTCTAGTCATAATTCTGAGTCCACCCTAAGTTTACAAAATGATTTAAGATCCAACCAAGTCATATATTTGGAACTTTGCTGTATTTATTTTTCATCCCACTTATTCTCATAGTCTGCAACAGAAGAAAGTACTTAAAATCTTTTTCAACATCAATACAGTACAACTCTAACAAGAAAAGCAATAATCTCAAAAATATTGTTTAATTATTATTTGAGTAACACCCACTTTTCTGACATTCTCTTGACACGATTATCAATGCTGCACTCCTCAGCCCGGTTGATACGAGCCAGGTACGTCACGATGGTCTCCTTCTCAAAGATCCTCAGAGACTCCAGTGTATCCTTCATATAATCCTCCACTGCAATGATACACATGATAAAAGTGGCATGACTGGAGCAAGGAACAGAGGTGGCATGACTGGAGTAAGGAACAGAGGTGGTATGACTGGAGCAAGGAACAGAGATGGCATGACTGGAGCAAGGAACAGAGGTGGCATGACTGGAGCAAGGAACAGTGGTGGCATGACTGGAGCAAGGAACAGAGGTGGCATGACTGGAGCAAGGAACAAAAGTGGCATGAAACAAGATATTGGTGTAAGGATGTGACCTGTAGTTTAAACATTCACTGACCGTGGGTTCAAACCCCACCCGTTCTGTGGTCTATGTGATATTTTTTTCTCTCATACAATAAATGCATTAACCATTTAAACTCTAACACCCATTTGCTTTCAGAATTTCAATTTTAATTCCATGAATTGTTGCTGTGTATTCCACTTTTAACTCTTACTAATTCACCAAAATTTATATATTAGTACGTAAAGTGTTAATGCACTAAATCTTATATTACCTGGAGAGGGTTTTGGGGGTCAGCGCCCTCACGGCCCAGTCTGTGCCAGGCCTCGTGGTGGATCAGGGCCTGATCAACCAGGATGTTACTGCTGGCTGCACGTTTACCTGGACTGCTACTGCTGGCCGCACGCAATCCAACGTATGAACCACACCCCGGCTGGTCAGGTACCGACTTTAGGTGCCTGTCCAGTGCCTGCTTGAAGACAGCCAGGGGTCTATTGGTAATCTCCTTTATGTATGCTGGGAGGCAGTTGAACAATCTTGGGTCCCTGACACTTATTATGTTGTCTCTTAACATGCTAGTGGCATCCCTGCTTTTCATTGGGGATTTGTTGCATTGTTTGCCGAGTCTTTTGCTTTTGTAGGGAGTGATTTTCATGTGCAAGTTTGGTACTAGTACCTCTAGGATTTTCAAAGTATATATAACCATGTATCTCTCCCGCCTGTGTTCTAGGGAGTACAGGTTTAGGAACTTCAAGCATTCCCAGTAATTGAGGTGTTTTATCGCAGTTATGCGTGCTGTGAAGGTTCTCTGTACATTTTTTAGGTCAGCAATTTCACCTGCCTTGAAAAGTGCTGTTAGTGTGCAGCAATATTCAAGCCTAGATAGAACAAGCGACCTGAAGAGTGTCATCATGGGCTTGGCATCCCTGGTTTTGAAGGTTCTCATTATCCATCCTGTCATTTTTCTAGCAGATGCGATTGTTACAATGTTATGGTCCTTGAAGGTGAGATCCTCGGACATGATCACTCCCAGGTCTTTCATATTAGATTTTCGCTCTATTGTGTGGTTAGAATTTGTTTTATACTCCAATGAAATTTTAATTTCCTCAAATTTTCCATATCGGAGTAATTGAAATTTCTCATCATTGAACTTCATATTGTTTTCTGCAGCCCATTTAAAGATTTAGTTGATGTCCGCCTGGAGCCTTGCAGTGTCTTCAATGGAGGACACTGTCATGCAGATTCAGGTGTTATCTGCAAAGTAAGGCACGGCACTGTGGTTTATATCCCTGTCTATGTCCGATATGAGGATGAGGAACAAGATGGGAGCGAGTACTGTGCCTTGTGGAACAGAGCTTTTCACTGTAGCTGCCTCAGACTTTACTCTGTTGACTACTACTCTTTGTGTTCTATTTGTTAGGAAATTATAGATCCATCTACCAACTTTTCCTGTTATTCCTTTATCATGCATTTTGTGTGCTATTACACCATAGTCACACTTGTCAAAGGCTTTTGCAAAGTCTGTGTATATTACATCTGCATTCTGTTTGTCTTCTAGACCATCCAGGACCTTGTCGTAATGGTCCAGTAGTTGGGACAAACAGGAGCGACCTGTTGTAAACCCATGCTGCCCTAGGTTGTGTAACTGATGGGTATCTAGATAGGTGGGGATCCTGCTTCTTAGAACCCTTTCAAAGATTTTTATGATATGGGACGTTAGCGCTATTGGTCTGTAGTTCTTTGCTATTGCTTTACTGCCCCCTTTGTGGAGTGGGGCTATGTTTTTTTAGTAACTGTGGGATGACCCGTGTTCATGCTCCCTCTCCATAGGAAGTTAAAAGCACGTGATAGGGCTTCTTGCAGTTCTTGATGAACACGGAGTTCCATGAGTCTGGGCCTGAGGCGGAGTGCATGGGCATATCATTTATCGCCTTTTCGAAGTCATTCGGGGTCAGGATAATATCAGATAGGTGTGTGTCTACCAAATTCTGTCTCTCTCATAAAAAATTCATTTAGGTCTTCGACTCTCATTCTGGTTAGCGGCTCACTAAAAACAGAGTCATACTGGGACTTTAGTAGCTCACTCATTTCCTTGCTGTCATCTGTGTAGGACCCATGCTGTTTAAGTAGGGGCCCAATACTGGATGTTGTTCTAGACTTTGATTTGGAATAAGACAAGAAATACTTTGGTTTTCTTTCAATTTCATTTATGGCATGTAAACAGACGTACGAACCAAAGTCCGGCTGATCAGGTGCTGACTTTAGGTGCTTGTCCAGCGCCTTCTTGAAGACAGCTAGGGGTCTATTGGTAATCCCCTTATGTATGCAGGGAGGCAGTTGAACAGTCTTGGGCCCCAGACACTTATTGTGTTGTCTCTTAGTGTACTCGTGGAGCCCCTGCCCAGTCTTTTGCTTTCGTAGGGGGTGATTTTCATGTGCAAGTTTGGTACTAATCCCTCTAGGAATTTTTAAGTGTATACAGTGGACCCCCGAGTTACAAACACCCCGGAAATCGTACAATTATGTAAGTATAATATTGTAAGTGCTTTTGTAAGTGTATTTTTGGGGGTCTGAAATGGACTAACCTACTTGACATTATTTCTTAAGGGAGTAAATTCGTTCGGTAATGGCACTTGAGCAGGCTTCTGGAATGAATTTTGTTCGTTACTCGGGGGTCCACTGTACAGTGGTCCCTCGGTTTTCGTGCATCTCCAAACTCGAACATTTATGTAAGTGTATTTTCGTAAGTGCTGTTGCAAGTGTATTTTTGGGGGTCTGAAATAGACTAACCTACGTGACATTATTTCTTAAGGAAGTAAATTTGTTCGGTAATGGCACTTGAGCAGCATTCTGGAACGAATTTTCGGCGAAAACCGAGGGACCACTGTATTATCATTTATCTTTCTCACCTGCATTTCAGGGAATACAAGTCAAGGTATTTTATCGTACTTATGTGTGCTGTGAAAATTTTTTGTACATTCTCCAGGTCAGCAATATAGTATGTATTAGTAGAATATTAAGTCCATCAGAATGTTCTCACTGCACATTTTATCATACCTCATATACAGTGGTCCCTCGATTTTCGCCGAAAATTTGTTCCAGAATGCTGCTCAAGTGCCATTACCGAACGAATTTACTTCCTTAAGAAATAATGTCACGTAGGTTAGTCTATTTCAGACCCCCAAAAATACACTTGCAACAGCACTTACGAAAATACACTTACATAAATGTTCGAGTTTGGAGATGAAACATGAATCGCCTAATACAAAACTTATTTCTAAGCATATAAAAAAATATTACCTCTAGCCATTTAAACCAGACACAAAATCTTTCCTCCTACATCATTCATAAAAATGTCTCCCAATTTTTCATTTAATTTTATCAAAACAATTACTCTGTATTCCTTTATTTCATCTTTTTTCAACACTCAAACTCTCTAGTCTATACAGTCATACCTCGCTAATAAGGCGGGTTAAGTTCCAGACCGCTGCCATAAAGCAGTATCACTTTAAAGCAAATCACAGCATTTTTTTTCACTTGCCAGTAATATAGAAAAGCCTAAATATATGGTTACACTATCATATGTTAAATGTGCTATAGCACGTAGATTAAAAAAGTTGCAAAAGTAAAAAATAATAAATAAATTTTGAAAACTGCCAAAAACTATCTTAAGAGCAAGACAAGTGCTGAAAATAATCAAAATTAATATAAATGAAAAGTGGCACATCAGTGAAGTGCTCTAAAGTGAGCGCCACATTAACAAGGTATGCCTGTGCATTCCTCTTATACACATGATACATAAATGATGACTTTTACATATATCTCACATTTTTTAATCAACAAATTCTTGTAATCAAATTTTTATTCATTTTCTTTCAACAAGTACTGATGCAACTGTACCAGCAGACCTTCTTAGCTCTTACAGTACTCTCATATAAGTGCTCAACTTAATTCCTTAATAATAATGATAGTTTATTTCAGCATGATACAATGTTTGTACAAATGAGAATGACATTTGGGTGTACATGATGAAATACCCAGTACAGTGGACCCCCGAGTTTCGTAAACCCCGGAAATCGTACAGTTATGTAAGTATAATATTGTCAGTGCTTGTGGAAGTGTATTTTTGGGGGTCTGAAATAGACTAACCTACGTGACATTTTTCCTTAAGGGAGTAAATTCGTTCGGTAATGGCGCTTGAGCAGACTTCAGGAGTGAAGTTTTTACGAAACTCGGGGGTCCACTGTATATGCAGAGCATTTTGGCCAAACTTAAGACTAACTTAAGCTTAATAAGGCAATAACAATAAAATGTAAATTTAGGATGTGTTCAATTGACACTCTTCAAAACTTTCTAACTTGGTTTCACTTGCTATTAGGACACCTATTTTCTTTTGTTTCTTAACAATAACAATCAGTTCCCTAATTCTCATTTGCATCATATTTATCACATATTCAAATAATTCAACTTCAAAATTTTCTTCTTTTGCTTATTAATTCAAAAAGTAATGGAAAAAAAAGTTAATCTGCCTTTTGCTTCAATCAAGAAGGGAAGACAGATATTTGGAGTTCAGAAAAATATTCAACACACAGGAAAGTGGTTCAATTCACGGTATGGGTGGAAACATTGAGTGTGTTTCCTTAAGAATGCCCGCAATGCACAGCATATTAGGGGCTTTTGGCATGTACATCTCTTTTATATCGAACTATGTATCATTGTATCATGTCTACCTTACTATGTATCATTGTACCATGTCTAAATAAAAATTATTATTATTATTATTATTATTATTATTACATGATACAACTTATACAGACCATAGCTGACACCAATGACATACTATATAGAAAGAACCAGGTTATGCAGAGCATTTCCCGCAACTTTGGTTAATTTTGTCCTTAGGATACGACCCACACCAGTTGACTAACACCCAGGTACCTACTTACTGCTAGGTAAGCAGGGAGAGCAGGTGTCTTAAGATTAATTAATATTAGACTACATGGTAAAAAATTATGGTTGATAATTTATAAAATTAGTATAATTGTGTATCTAAGTTGTAAAATTTGAGTATAAGTTGAACATAATAATTTATTGATTGTAGCAATGCAATTAATTGAGTGAGATAATAATTTAAAACAATTAGTTGCATTGCAGTTACAGTTTACGTGGTCATTATAATGTAAATGTTATAGAAACAGTTAGCTTAGTATGTATTATTCATAACAGGTTTTTACATCTAAGTGGTTAATCAGGTTTTTACATTTAAATGATTATTATACTTTGTTGGGAATGTTTGATATTGTGCATTTAGGTTTGGGCCAGAAGGTGGTTTTTTAGCATCATTTTGAATTGGGGTACAGGCAGGGTTTCTTTGGCAATGACAGGTAATGAATTCCAAATTTTCGTGCCTTTTATATGCATTGAGTTTTTACATAGTGTTAGATGGACACGGGGAACATCGAGGAGTGATCTGTGTCTAGTGTTATGGTCATGTCTCCTGTTAAAATTGTTAAGGAGTAGTTTGAATGGTGGGTTAATATTTGCATAGAGTGTTCTATGCATGTAATAGGCCCAGTAAAAAGTATGGATGTCTTGTATGGTGAGTAAGTTTAGGTTTTTGAATATTGGTGGAGTATGTTGTCTGGAGTGTGAATTTGTTATCATTCTAATTGCTGCCTTTTGTTGTGTTATTAATGGTGTGAAATGAGTTATTGATGTTGAGCCCCATGCGCAGATTCCATAGGTGAGGTAGGGGTAAATGAGTGAGTGCTATAAGGTAAGGAGAGCTGGTTGCGGAACATAGTACCGTATCTTGGATAGTATTCCCATGGTCTTTGAGACTTTCTTGGAAATTTGTTGTATATGTGTCTGAAATTTTAGGTCACTGTCAAGATGGATTCCTAAGAATTTTCCCTCTGTGACTTTTGTGATAGGGGACCCGTTTATCATTATGTTAAGTGGTTCGTTTCTAGCTCTGTTCCCAAACTGGATAAAATAGGTTTTGTCAATATTGAGAGTAAGTTTGTTAGTCATCATCCAGATAGATATTTTCTGCAATTCAGTATTTACAGTGTTGGCTAGTATGTCTGGGCTTGGGTGCGAGATAAAGTATGTAGTGTCATCTGCAAATAGTATGGGTTTGAGTAGTTGAGATGCATTTGGTAGGTCGTTAATGTAAATGAGAAAGTGAAATAGTGATTATTATTATTACTGTAATAGGTATTAGGTTGGAAGACAGCAACCACCCAGGGAGGTACTACCGTCCTGCCAGGTGACTGTGAAACAGAAACCTGAAACAGTTTTACATGATGGTAGGATTGCTGGTGTCTTTTTTCTGTTTCATAAACACGCTGGATAACAGGTATATCTAGCTACTTCTACTTACACTTTAGGTCACACTACACAGGAATGCACATGCATATATATATACATACACACATCTGGGTTTTTCTTCTTTTTCTTAATAGCTATTGTTCTTTTTATTTTCTCTATTGTCCATAGGGAAGTGGAAAAGAATCTTTCCTCCATTAGCCATGCGTGTCATATGAGGCGACTAAAATGCCGAGAGCAATGGGCTAGTAACCCCTTCTCCTGTACACATTTACTAAAAAAGAGAAGAAAAACTTTATAAAACTGGGATGTTTAAATGTGCGTGGATGTAGTGTAGATGATAAGAAAGAGATGATTGCTGATGTTATGAATGAAAAGAAGTTGAATGTCCTGGCCCTAAGCGAAACAAAGCTGAAGGGGGTAGGCGAGTTTCAGTGGGGAGAAATAAATGGTATTAAGTCAGGAGTATCTGAGAGAGTTAGAGCTAAGGAAGGGGTAACAATAATGTTGAAGGATCAGTTATGGAAGGAGAAGAGGGAATATAAATGTGTAAATTCAAGGATTATGTAGATTAAAATAAGGGTCGGATGCGAAAAGTGGGTCATAATAAGTGTGTATGCACCTGGAGAAGAGAGGAGTGTAGAGGAGAGAGAGATTTTGGGAGATGTTAAGCAAATGTATAGGAACTTTTGAACCAAATGAGAGAGTAATTGTGGTAGGGGACCTAAATGCTAAAGTAGGAGAAACATGTAGAGAGGGTGTGGTAGGTAAGTTTGGGGTGCCAGGTGTAAATGATAATGGGAGCCCTTTGATTGAACTTTGTATAGAAAGGGGTTTAGTTATACATAATACATAGTTTAAGAAAAAGAGGATAAATAAGTATACAAGATATGATGTAGGGCGTAATGACAGTAGTTTGTTGGACTATGTATTGGTAGATAAAAGACTGTTGAGTAGACTTCAGGATGTACATGTTTATAGAGGGGCCACAGATATATCAGATCACTTTTTAGTTATAGCTACAGTAGGAGTAAAAGGTAGATGGGATACAAGGAAAATAGAAGCAGTAAGTAAGAGAGAGGTGAAGGTTTATAAACTTAAAGAGGAGGCAGTTAGGGTAAGATATAAACAACTATTAAAGGATAGATGGGCTAGTGAGAGTGTAGGCAATGGGGTCAAAGATGTATGGGGAAGGTTTAAAAATGTAGTGTTAGAGTGTTCAGCAGAAGTTTGTGGTTACAGGAAAGTGGGTGCAAGAGGGAAGAAGAGCGATTGGTGGAATGATGAAGTAAAGAGAGTAGTAAGGGAGAAAAAGTTAGCATATGAGAGGTTTTTACAAAGTAGAAGTGATGCAAGGAGGGAAGAGTATATGGAGAGAAAAAGAGAGGTTAAGAGAGTGGTGAAGCAATGTAAAAAGAGAGCAAATGAGAGAGTGAGTGAGATGTTATCAACAAATTTTATTGAAAATAAGAAAAAGTTTTGGAGTGAGATTAATAAGTTGAGGAAGCCTAGGGAACAAATGGATTTGACAGTTAAAAATAGGAGACGAGAGTTATTAAATGGAGAGTTAGAGGTATCGGGAAAATGGAGGGAATAATAAGCGTGTATGCACCTGGAGAAGAGAGGAGTGTAGAGGAGAGAGAGAGATTTTGGGAGATGTTAAGCGAATGTATAGGAACTTTTGAACCAAATGAGAGAGTAATTGTTGTAGGGGACCTAAATGCTAAAGTGGGAGAAACATGCAGAGAGGGTGTAGTAGGTAAGTTTGGGGTGCCAGGTGTAAATGATAATGGGAGCCCTTTGATTGAACTTTGTATAGAAAGGGGTTTAGTTATAGGTAATACATATTTTAGGAAAAAGAGGATAAATAAGTATACAAGATATGATGTAGGGCGTAATGACAGTAGTTTGTTGGACTATGTATTGGTAGATAAAAGACTGTTGAGTAGACTTCAGGATGTACATGTTTATAGAGGGGCCACAGATATATCAGATCACTTTTTAGTTATAGCTACAGTGGGAGTAAAAGGTAGATGGGATACAAGGAAAATAGAATCAGTAAGTAAAAGAGAGGTGAAGGTTTATAAACTAAAAGAGGAGGCAGTTAGGGTAAGATATAAACAACTATTGGAAGATAGATGGGCTAGTGAGAGTGTAGGCAATGGGGTTCAAAATGTATGGGGTAGATTTAAAAATGTAGTGTTAGAGTGTTCAGCAGAAGTTTGTGGTTACAGGCGAGTGGGTGCGGGAGGGAAGAGGAGCGATTGGTGGAATGATGATGTAAAAGAGTAGTAAGGAGAAAAAGTTAGCATATGAGAGGTTTTACAAAGTAGAAGTGATGCAAGGAGGAAGAGTATATGGAGAGAAAAAGAGAGGTTAAAAGAGTGGTGAAGCAATGTAAAAGAGAGCAGATGAGAGAGTGGGTGAGATGTTATCAGCAAATTTTGTTGAAAATAAGAAAAAGTTTTGGAATGAGATTAATAAGTTGAGGAAGCCTAGAGAACAAATGGATTTGACAGTTAAAAATAGGAGAGGAGAGTTATTAAATGGAGATTAGAGTATCGGAAGATGGAGAGAATATTTTGAGGATTTGTTAAATGTTGATGAAGACAGGACAGCTGTGATTTCGTGTGTAGGGAAAGGAGGAATAACATCTTGTAGGAGTGTGGAAGAGCCAGTTGTGGGTGTAGGGAAGTTCGTGAGGCAGTGGGTAGAATGAAAGGGGTAAGGCAGCTGGGATTGATGGGATAAAGATAGAAATGTTAAAAGCAGGTGGGGATATAATTTTGGAGTGGTTGGTGCTATTATTTAATAAATGTATGGAAGAGGGTAAGGTACCTAGGGATTGGCAGAGAGCGTGTATTGTTCCTTTGTATAAAGGCAAAGGGGACAAAGAGAGTGCAAAAATTATAGGGGAATAAGTCTGTTGAGTGTACCTGGTAAAGTGTATGGTAGAGTTATTATTGAAAGAATTAAGAGTAAAACAGAAAGCAGGATAGCAGATGAACAAGGGGCTTTAGGAAAGGTAGGGGTGTGTAGACCAAGTGTTTACAGTGAAACATATAGGTGAACAGTATTTGGATAAGGGTAAAGATGTTTTTGTGGCATTTATGGATTTGGAAAAGGCGTATGATAGGGTAGATAGGGGGCAATGTGGCAGATGTTGCAGGTGTATGGAATAGGAGGAAGGTTACTGAAAGCAGTGAAGAGTTTTTATGAGGATAGTGAGGCTCAGGTTAGAGTGTGTAGGAGGGAAGGGGACTATTTCCCAGTAAAAGTGGGCCTTAGACAAGGATGTGTGATGTCACCGTGGTTGTTCAATATATTTATAGATGGGGTTGTAAGAGAAGTGAATGCGAGGTCTTGGCAAGAGGTGTTGGGCTAAAAGATAAAGAAGCAAATACAAAGTGGGAGTTGTCACAGTTGCTTTTTGCTGATGACACTGTGCTTTGGGAGATTCTGAAGAGAAGTTGCAGAGGTTGGTGGATGAATTTGGTAGGGTGTGTAAAAGAAGAAAATTGAAAGTGAATATAGGAAAGAGTAAGGTGATGAGGATAACAAAAAGAATAGGTGACGAAAGATTGGATATCAGATTGGAGGGAGAGGTATGGAGGAGGTGAATGTATTCAGATATTTGGGAGTGGACATGTCGGCGGATGGGTCTATGAAGGATGAGGTGAATCATAGAATTGATGAGGGAAAGGGTGAGTGGAGCACTTCGGAGTCTGTGGAGACAAAGAACCTTGTCCATGGAAGTAAAGAGGGAATGTATGAGAGTATAGTTATACCAACGCTCTTATATGGGTGTGAAGCATGGGTGATGAATGTTGCAACGAGGAGAAGGCTGGAGGCAGTGGAGATGTCATGTCTGAGGTCAATGTGTGGTGTGAATATAATGCAGAGAATTCGGAGTTTGGAAATTAGGAGGAGGTGCGGGATTACCAAAACGATTGTCCAGAGAGCTGAGGAGGGGTTGTTGAGGTGGTTTGGACATGTAGAGAGAATGGAACGAGACAGAGTGACTTCGAGTGTATAAATCTGTAGTGGAGGGAAGGCGGGGTAGGGGTCGGCCTAGGAAAGGTTGGAGGAGGGTAAAGGAAGTTTTGTGTGCGAGGGGCTTGGACTTCCAGCAAGCATGTGTGAGCGTATTTGATAGGAGTGAATGGAGGCATAGGGTTTTTTAATACTTGACGTGCTGTTGGAGTGTGAGCAAAGTAACATTTATGAAGGGATTCAGAAACCGGCAGGCCGGACTTGAGTTCTGGAGATGGGAAGTACAGTGCCGGCACTCTGAAGGAGGGTGTTAATGTTGCAGTTTTATAACTGTAGTGTAAAGCACCCTTCTGGCAAGACAGTGATGGAGTGAATGATGATGAAAGTTTTTCTTTTTCGGGCCACCCTGCCTTGGTGGGAATCGGCCGATGTGTTAATAAAAAAATTTTGAGGAGTTGTTAAATGTTGATGAAGACAGGGAAGCTGTGATTTCATGTATAGGGCAAGGAGGAATAACATCTTGTAGGAGTGTGAAAGAGCCAGTTGTGAGTGTGGGGGAAGTTCGTGAGGAGTGGGTAGAATGAAAGAGGGTAAGGCAGCTGGGATTGATGGGATAAAGATAGAAATGTTAAAAGCCGGTGGGGATATAGTTTTGGAGTGGTTGGTGCTATTATTTAATAAATGTATGGACGAGGGTAAGGTACCTAGGTTCTGGCAGAGAGCGTGTATAGTTCCTTTGTATAAAGGCAAAGGGGACAAAAGAGAGTGCAATAATTATAGGGGAATAAGTGTTGAGTGTACCTGGTAAAGTGAATGGTAGAGTTATTATTGAAAGAATTAAGAGTAAGATGGAGAGCAGGATAGCAGATGAACAAGGGGGCTTGAGCAAAGGTAGGGGGTGTGTAGACCAAGTGTTTACAGTGAAACATATAGGTGAACAGTATTTGGATAAGGGTAAAGAGGTTTTTGTGGCATTTATGGATTTGGAAAAGGCATATGATAGGGTGGATAGGGGGGCAATGTGGCAGATGTTGCAGGTGTATGGAATAGGAGGCAGGTTACTGAAAGCAGTGAAGAGTTTTTATGAGGATAGCGAGGTTCAGGTTGGAGTGTGTAGGAGGGAGGGGAACTATTTCCCAGTAAAAGTGGGCCTTAGACAAGGATGTGTGATGTCACCATGGTTGTTCAATATATTTATAGATGGGGTTGTAAGAGAAGTGAATGCGAGGGTCTTGGCAAGAGGTGTGGGGCTAAAAGATAAAGAATCAAATACAAAGTGGGAGTTGTCACAGTTGCTTTTTGCTGATGACACTGTGCTTTTGGGAGATTCTGAAGAGAAGTTGCAGAGGTTGGTGGATGAATTTTGTAGGGTATGTAAAAGAAGAAAATTGAAAGTGAATATAGGAAAGAGTAAGGTGATGAGGATAACAAAAAGATTAGGTGACGAAAGATTGGATATCAGATTGGAGGGAGAGAGTATGGAGGAGGTGAATGTATTCAGATATTTGAGGGTGGACATGTCAGCAGATGGGTCTATGAAGGATGAGGTGAATCATAGAATTGATGAGGGGAAAAGGGTGAGTGGTGCACTTCGGAGTCTGTGGAGACAAAGAACTTTGTCGATGGAAGTAAAGAGGGGAATGTATGAGAGTATAGTTATACCAACACTCTTATATGGGTGTGAAGCATGGGTGATGAATGTTGCAATGAGGAGAAGGCTGGAGGCAGTGGAGATGTCATGTCTGAGGTCAATGTGTGGTGTGAATATAATGCCGAGAATTCGGAGTTTGGAAATTAGGAGGAGGTGCGGGATTAAGTAAGTAAGTAAGTTTATTCAGGTATACACAAATATATTTATATACATTATCATACATAGCAGCATATGTGTAGAGAACCTAGGATAACCCAAAAAAGTCAGACAGAGTGACTTATTTCCATTGGGGTCCTTTTTATACTTAATTTTACATTGTAGGATATATATGTCATTATATTATAAAGGATATATGTATACTAGGAATAAGGTAAAAAGAGTTATTTACATATACATGTGTGTTAACTAAAAAAATAAAAAATCATTCTCCTCCCTTTCTGTCGCTACATTCATTAGGTACTTTTTGGTTCTCTTCTTGAACTGGCTCATGCTGTGACTGGCTTTGACATGTGCAGGCAGTCTGTTCCATTCCTTTATTGCTGTACAATAAAAGGTGTTTGAAGCCTGGCCACTGACTGTGGGAACTACAAAGTTGTGCTCTCTCCCCCTAGTACTATGACTACTTTGGTTCCCAGCCTTGACAAAATTGGCAGCAAGATATTCTGGACACTGTTTGTGAGCAATTTTATAAACTTGATTTAATTTAAGTTGTTTTACTCTGTCTTCAATATTCAGCATATCCAATTGTTCTAATTCATCCTGGCCTACATGCTCTCTTGGACCCAGGTCCAGGATGAATCTTACCATTTTGTTCTGGGTGATTTGCAGCTTATCTTTCAGTTTTTTTGTCAAGGCAGAGTACCATGAAGAGCAAGCGTAGTCCATATGACATTGTATAAGGGCTAGACATAGGGTCCTGCGAGCCTCAGTAGGTAGACACTGTGCTTGTCTGTAGAGGAACTTCAGTCTGGCATTCGCTTTCTTTACTACACTGTTCCCTATCAATTCTCCTGACATGCATGGGTCAAAGGGGATTCCCAGATATTTTACTGAGGAAAATGAAGTGATGGATTCCCCATTACATCAGATATTAAAATTATTTACCCTGCTCAGTTTATATTTTGTGCCAAAGAGTATGGCTTCTGTTTTCCCGAGATGTAACGATAGTTTGTTGTCTACTAACCATTTGCTGCAGGACTCCAGTTCCAGTGTTAATACATTAGATATATCTTGTGGGTCTTTACCTGATGCTAACAGAGCTAAGTTATTACCAAAACTATTATCCAGAGAGCTGTGGAGGGGTTGTTGAGGTGGTTCGGACATGTAGAGAGAATGGAACAAGACAGAATGACTTCGAGTGTATAAATCTTTAATGGAGGGAAGGTGGGGTAGGGGTCGGCCTAGGAAAGGTTGGAGGGAGGGGGGTAAAGGAGGTTTTGTGTGCGAGGGGCTTGGACTTCCAGCAAGAAAAGGTGCAGAGAACCTTCACGGCACGCATAACTGCGATAAACCACCTCAATTACTGGGAACGCTTGAAGTTCCTAAACCTGTAATCCCTAGAACGCAGGCGGGAGAGATACATTATTATATACACGTGGAAAATTCTCAAGGGATTAGTACCAAACTTGCACACGAGAGTCACTCCCTACGAAAGCAAAAGACTCGGCAGGCGATGTAACATCCCCCCAATGAAAAACAGGGGTGCCACTAGCACATTGAGAGACAACACAATAAGTGTCTGGGGCCCAAGACTGTTCAACTGCCTCCCAGCATACGTCAGGGGGATTACCAACAAACCCCTGGCTGTCTTCAAGCAGGCACTGGAGAGGCACCTAAAGTCGGTACCTGACCAGCCAGGCTGTGGTTCGTACATTGGACTGCGTGCGGCCAGCAGTAACAGCCTGGTTGATCAGGCTCTGATCCAACATGAGGCCTGGTCACAGACCGGGCCGCAGGGGCGTTGACCCCTGGAACTCTCTCCAGGTATACTCCAGGTATAAGCATGTGTGAGCGTATTTGATAGGAGTGAATAGAGACAAATTGTTTTTAATACTTGACGTGCTGTTGGAGTGTGAGCAAAGTAACATTTATGAAGGGTTTCAGGGAAACCGGCAGGCCGGACTTGAGTCCTGGAGATGGGAAGTATAGTGTCTGCACTCTGAAGGAGGGGTGTTAATGTTGCAGTTTTATAACTGTAGTGTAAAGCACCCCTCTGGCAAGACAGTGATGGAGTGAATGATGATTAAAGTTTTTCTTTTTCGGGCCACCCTGCCTTGGTGGGAATCGGCCGATGTGTTAAAAAAAAAAATGTAAAATCAATGCATGAGTTATGATTTGTCTTTTATTTTAATATTCATGAGACAAAGAAAGAGCCTTCAGTCATGTAATATACAATATTTAGGAGGCTTCCATTTTTTGTGTACATGTTAGTGCTCTGATTATATTAACAATGGTATTGTAGACTAAATATTAGAGTGACATACACGTATACATCAAAACATACGTACAGGTATACATCAAGACAAACAGTTATTCACCAAAACATACAGGTATACATAAAGACAAACAGGTATACATCAAGACATACAGGTATACATCAAGACAAACAGGTATACATCAAGACAAACAGGTATACATTAAGACAAACAGGTATACATCAAGACATACAGGTATAAATCAAGACATACAGGTATACATCAAGACATACATGTATACATCAAGAAAGGCTCACAATTTTCCTTTTCTTCTCTGCAAGAAAGCTTCCATAGATGCTTGCAGATTCGCCACAAATACTCAATCACCACAAATGGAGGAACAAGGGCTGGCTTAAAGTCATATTCCTGGATAAGTCTCAGCATTTCAAACTTCCAGATCTCCATACTGTTCTCTTGCACCTCATCAAACACATACCTGTGGGAAGTCTTCAGGTGTAATTATCTGTAAGATGTAGTCTACTCTATATAATAATAATAATAATATTTATTTCTACAAGTACATGTACAAGGTATACAGGTTTAGCTGACATCAATAACATACTACTATATAGAAAGACACTTGTTATGCAGAGCATTTCGGGAAAATTTGGTCAATTTTGTCACAGGATTCGACCCACACCAGTCGACTAACACCCAGTTACAAATACAAATACAAATTTTATTTCTTCGCAGTTTTACATAGAAGTTTACATAGAAGTGCAAGGAGAGCCACTGACATGCCATGGCATTAGGGGCAGCTTAATCTAATGGCTTATAGACTATGTACATAATATTGGAGAAATTGATTGTACCTATTTTACTGGTGGGTGAACATGGACAGCAGGTGTCTTAAGGAAACACGTCCTGTTTCTAGCTGTACTAGGGATCGACCCCAGGACCTCAGTGTGTGAGCCAAGTGCGCTAGCAATCAAGCTATGGGGCACCCTTACTTATACTGTTAGTACAGCAACCCTCAGTGTAACTGCTGGGGATACATTCCAAGACCTACCGTGGATACCTAAAACTGCATTTCAGGTAAACCTATGATAAAGTTTAATTCAAATTTTATTTCTTTGCAAGTTCACATTGAGATTATATAATTACAATAATAATGAGTTGCAGTGCAAAGAGCCACTATCATGCCATGACATTATGGGCAGACTAAATTTAATGGCTTACAGACTACGTACTTAATACTATTTGAGAAATTGATCATAGTTGGCTTAAGTTGTACATCTGTTTTTATTTGTAGCAGACAGCAAGTTTACTCAAATTAACAATCTGGGGATATTACATTGGGACAAGGTGAAAGTATTTTGCAGGTTGTTTATATCAATAGTAAATAATTAAATTATATTATGGGAATATGTATAACATTGTGCATTGTTGAAAATAGTTTACAGTATGAGAATGCTACAATTGGGTGTAAGGCAGTATGTACTGTTTTGGGCAGGTATTTATACCACCATGTAGTATAAGTAATGTATGAACTTTGGGCATCTAATTTTAAGGTTTTAAGATTTAGGTAATTTGGAGATTTTTTAGTTTAGGGCGAGTATGTGGTTTTTGAGAAGAGTCTTAAATTGACATTCACCCCGGGTTACTTTAGTATTTACTGGTAATGAATTCCAAATTTTGGGGCCCTTTATGTGCATAGAGTTTTTGCAGTGTGATATGGACACGGGATACATCAAAAAGTGATCTGTGTCTAGTGTTATGGTCGTGCATCCTGTTAAGGTTGGTGAGAAGTTTGAGTGGAGGGTTTATGTTTGAGTGTAGTGTTCTATGTATGTAGTAGGCACAAGAATAAGTGTGAATGTTCTTTACGGTGAGTAGTTTTAGACTTTTGAATAATGGTGGAGTATGCTGTCTATAGTGGGAATTTGTTATCATTCTGACTGCAGCCTTTTGCTGGGTTATTAGTGGTCTAAGGTGATTTAATGTTGTTGATCCCCATGCACAAATTCCATAGGTGAGATAAGGGTAGATGAGTGAATGATAGAGTGCAAGGAGAGCTGATTGTGGCACATAGTAACGTATCTTTGAAAGCATGCATACTGTCTTTGAGATTTTCTTGGAAATTTGTTGTATGTGTGTTTGGAATTTGAGGCTACTGTCAAGGTGGATTCCTAGGAATTTTCCCTCTGTGAGTCTTGTGATGGGTGATCCATTGAGTGTTATGTTAAGTGGAACATTTGTAGCTCTGTTTCCAAACTGAATTAAATAGGTTTTGTCAGTATTGAGAGTAAGCATATTAGTCTTCATCCAGGTAGATATTTTCTGTAATTCAACATTAACAGTGTTGGCAAGTATGACTGGGTTTGGGTGAGAGAAGACATATGTAGTGTCTTCTGCAAATATGGGTTTGAGTAGTTGTGGTGCATTCGGTAGGTCATTGATGTAAATGAGGAAGAGTGGTCCTAGGACACTTCCTTGTGGGACACCGACTGTAATTTGTTGTGTGAAAGAGTTAGCTCCATTTGTGTACACGTATTGGCTTCTGTTACTAAGGTATGACTTTAGATAGTTGAGTGAGTGCCCTCTTATACCATAGTGTGTTAATTCTGTGAGCAGTAAATCATGGTTGGCTGTATCAAAAGCTTTACATAAATCAATGAAGATTCCCATCATGGAGTATTTCTCTTGTCCCTTTCTGCCACCCTATACACCATATCTTTATCCTCCCTTAAGATCCAGAAATATGAATAACTTAAGTGTAATTAACAATTGTCAATACTCAGTAATAACCCCCATGGACACAGAAACTCAGATTAATTGATCTGTATATTTCGACCCCCTTCTGGGATCCTTTGGATTCCTGTTCTTGTGAAGAGGACCCCAGAAGGGGGTTGTAATATACAGATCAATTAATCTCCTGAGTTTCTGTTTGGATGAGGGTTATTACTGAGCATACATAATTTTTTTTTTTTCAACAAGTCTCCCCCAAAAGAAAATACTTTCATCATCATTCAACACTTCCACCACACTCATACATAATCACTGTCTTTGCAGAGGCACTCAGATACGACAGCTGAGAATAGTCCTTCCCAGCTGTCACTATCCCAGACCCTCCTT